>JAYMTF010000512.1:0-34506 GCA_036897485.1 Pelargonium nanum | reverse complement strand
ATTGCCCTTAAATGGTGTCCTTCCGTGTAGCAGCTCGTACAAGAAAATACCAAATGTCCACCAATCCACGGCACTGCCATGCCCATCTCCTCTAATGATTTCAGGAGACAAATATTCATGGGTCCCAACAAACGACATGGAGCGAGCACTAGTTGGCTCTGCTACAAGTACGGGAAGTGAATCTGTGTTTGTCAAACTTACTTTTTCACTCTTGACCTTTGATATTTTAGAGTTCAGAAAACGAGGCTTGAAGCAAGAGGGCTGCAAGCATGAAGGCTCCACACATACGGGTAGTTTGCAGGACGGTTCAATGCAAGATGGCTGAATGCAATAAGCAGATATATTACAAGACGGCTCGGCACTTGACTGAACAAGAGTGGGATTCACATAGCATCTTAATGATAAATCAAAATCAGAGAGCATTATATGGCCATCCTCCCTCACTAACACATTTTCCGGTTTCAAGTCCCTATACACCACGCCCATCATGTGCAAATACTCAAGCGAAAGAAGAACCTCCGAAGCATAAAACCTGTTGGAGCAGCAAAACACATTTAGCTTTTTGCTGGCAAACATAGTGAATTGAATATTAAACAGAGTTGGCAATGCTAAATAGAAGTAAGCATCAAATTCTGTCAAAGATATCAACTACTCAGAAACATTTCCAGAGTGAACAAAAACTTAAAAACACTAATCAGAAAGTTTCCAGCAAATAGTAAGCTATATGTTTATGTTTTACACCTCCCAATTATGAACAGGATTGTTCCATATCAACAACACAAGACATGAAATCATCAAACATCATTTGTTGTTTACCCAACACCATACTGGGATTTATACTTTTAGTACTTCCAAATAACAATGCACAAAAAAGCATCAATTTTTCTTTGTTCTGTTGCATCATTGGGCCAAGAAAACCATAGCATTTTGAAAACAAAACACAAATTTGAATTCTGTGAAATCAAATGCTGATACTAACCTTGCCGCCTGCTCTGCAAAATGCTTGCCTGGCTGGCGTTGCCGGAGGGTGTGAAGATCGCCGCCGCTGCAAAACTCCATCAACAAGCAAGAAAATTTGTCCGTTTCGAAATGGGAATAAAGGGTTGGAAGAAACGGATGATCCAAAAGACCCAAAATGTCCCTCTCCGTCTGAGCCCTCATCAGCTTCTTCCTCCCAGCAAGCATCCCTTTATCCATCACTTTCATGGCAAACAAACACCCCATTCCTCTCAGCTCCGCCAGATACACACTCCCAATGTCCCCACACCCAAGCTTCTTCAGCAACCTAAAATGGCCCAGCCCCAATTCGCCGTCTCTACCAATCAAGTGCTGTATCGCGTCCCACCGAATGTCGTTGCCCTTGTGCGGCTTCGACGGGCAAAACGACCTGAAACTGGCCTCGTTCGCATCGGAGCTATCCGATTTGGTCGCGTAGCTCAAACTACTTGTCTCGCTCCCTTCAAACCCTTCGCAATCCACCAAAGACTCGGCATTTTGCTTCCCGTGGCTGATACTGCTAATCAAGCTCGAACTGTTATCGGACCCGGAAACGGTGCTGCTGCAGAAGCTGATGCTGACACTGTTGTTGAAACTGAGATCTCGGAAGCTACTGGCCACCGAGTCGCCGTCGCCATTGGCTCCTTTAGGGGTTGTTGAGGGTGAGCCCATCATGTGTTCGACGAAATGCGTGAGAGAAGAGATGGTTTAAAAATGAGGGTTGAGTCAAGGTCTTGGGGGGCGTGACCGAGGCGGTCAAAGAGAGAGAGAGAGAGAGAGAGAGAGATGCGGGCGGGTAGGCGAGCGAGAAGAGAGGTGTTAGCTGGTTCTCTCTCTGGCTCTGGCTCTGCCCTCAAAATGGTGGGTGAAATAGAAAACGGAGTTCAAATTTGAAATGGGAGGGGTTGGGATTGAGAGACCCAATGACAATGAGCACCAGCGAGTCTGAGTCTGAGTTCGAGACTGAGTCCATCTCTTTCTCTCTCTACACCTTACACTGTCCCAGAAAATGTTACAGCTTGGAGACAAAAACAAAATAAAACACAGGAGGCCATGTTTGGGAGTTACGAGGACGACAAAAGCCATTCACATTTTTACTAACACGTTCGTAAACACGCACGACCCCATCAGCCAATACCGTTACTCCGGTTCGACCGGGTGTTGTTTGGTGCAGCCGGGACTATTGTAATTGACGATCAGACGCCGTTCGTTTGATTTTGAGTCGACGATGATGCTTTTGATTGTGAATGGGGCTGAGTTGGTATTATGGTAGCGTTGTTGGTTTGGTAGTGAGGTGAGGTGTAGTGTAGTGGATTTTTGAAGTGCAAGTAATGGATTTGAGATTCCATTGGGTATTCCCAAGACCCAAATGGATGAGGTGGCAAAAAATAAGATGAGAGTAGAGGAAAAGTTGGACATAATTAACTATTCATGTTTTTGAAATTTATTAGCATACATGTAAGGATTCAAGGAGTTTAAACCAAATTATATTTTGAAATTTAATAAGGTATCATCACATTATTGGCTTGGCTTATTCTAAGTTAAAAATTATGTAGCTTAAATTCATTTTTCTCTACATGTAATCATTTTGTGTTTTTCTCCGTACAAATATATACATAGAAAATGAAATAGCGGCAAACTAATATTCGCATAGGTCCAACTAAATTAATAAAAAAATGGCACCACATCATCAAATATGTCAATCATACACCCCGAGCTTACTTGATTATCCAGTTCGTCACAATGAGCTTCATTTTCACGACATGACCTCGTCACGACTAACCTATAGAGTCCAACCAATAACACGATTTTGGCCTTTTAAATTAATCAAACACATAAACAATTGTTACATTTGAGTCATGAAATTCTGAGGAGGTGTTCCAATGAGTATGAGGAGCAAGAATATAAGCTCCCGAGGGCCGATCTACTCACTTCAAGAATGTGTTTCCAAGCCCCTCCTTCAATGCTCGGGATTGAATCTCCAAGAATCCACCAAGTAGAGAGAGGAAATTTCAGAAAAAAAATATCTAAGTGTGAGAATGAGTTTAGAGAAAGATGAACAATATTTGCCTACGTATGGGAAATGGGTGTAGTGTTGCTTATCCAAAAAAAAAAGTATGAAATGAAGTTGGGAAGGTAGTTTGGAAGAGCAAACTCCAAAAAAAAGAAGAAAAAAACGCTCAATTTATCTGAGTATGGGAAAAAGAACACAAGAGCCACAAAGCCTGGGAAACAAGAAAACTCCCTTGGCATAGCGTGGGACGCAAACAAGCGAGTTTCAAAGTTCATTTCCAGGGGAATCTTGGGAGAGAATCTCTCAAAAGAAATCTCCAAAATATGAGATTATGAGAAGAAACTACCTCAACTCTCAATTTAAGCCTAACAATAAGACAAACATCGAAGATAATCAATGGCAAATTTTCATATCAAAATCGTTTGTAGTGGGGGATAACTGATGTTACCTGAAAAATCATAAGTTATATGAGCAATGACGATGCGACATGTGGCGCATGAGCGTCACGTCATCTAAATTTTACACAGGCATATTTGTGGGCTTGGCCCTGAACCACGAATGCATGATCTTGCCCATAGCCATCACGCGCACCCCAAGCCATGGGTCGCACCCGAAGTCCTTGCCCGAGGCACGCATCTGCACTTATGGATGTGCCCGAAATTGTCAAGCCAAGGCTAAGGTTGTACAAACTTCCCCGTGAACAAGGAAGGTGAGACATAGTCCTCATGAAGACATGAACAAAAGCTTTGTCACTCCAATCTTGACCGCCAACAACAAAAGAGCAAACCACGCACGTGTGTCTTGTTTTTCTTGACGTTTTTTTATCAGTTGAGCTACACAACATGAAATAACTCTCTTCTTTAACCCCAAAATTTTACCACATATCGTTGACAAAACTTGAGACCTTAAAAAAAATCCAAAGTGTTTAACTCGTTTGGCCCAACATATGTTAGTTGGTTTTCTTGACGTTAATTTCTTGGTTTTCTTCCAATTGTGGGATCATTAGAGAATGATGTTACTTTTCTTTCCTCTAAAGATTTTCCACATCAAATCTTGAATTGCAATTGAACCATAACCTCAACCACCTCCACCACTACATAATTTTTTATTCATGACTATAAATATTTTCCAAATCCATCCAATTACAAGTGAAACATTTCCTCAATGGATCAGTCCTCTACAACCTGCTTTCTCTTCCTCATTTGTCTCTGCATCGCGTTACTCTCTGGTATAACTTCAAATTTTCTCATGTTTCAATCAATTCCTTATATTTGATGTACTTTTTTTTTTCCCTCATTTTCTTTGCAGGCCATTTGGTAATTGCAGACCCATCAGTCACATTCCGTTTCCACAACAAATGCCCCTTCCCCATATGGCCCGCCACAGCCCCCAACACCGGCCATCCAGTTATCGGCGACGGCGGCTTTTCCCTCCCCTCCGGCCAGATCCGCCGCATCTCAGCCCCGCCGTCGTGGAGCGGCCGGATTTGGGCCAGAACAGGCTGCAACTTCAACTCCAACTGGAAACCCGCCTGCGAAACCGGCGACTGCGACGGCCGGTTGGCCTGTAACGGACTCATAGGCACTCCTCCGGTGACACTAATAGAAATTTCTGTGCAAGCGGACAAGGGCAAGCCCAGCTTCTACGACGTGAGCTTGGTGGACGGCTATAACCTCCCCGTCGCGGTGACATCGAATCCGGCTTCGCCGAAATGTAGCATTTCCGGGTGCTCGAGAGATTTGAAAAGTTCGTGTCCCGCGGAGCTTCAGGTGGTGAACAAAAATGGGGAAGTAGTGGCGTGCAAGAGTGCGTGCTTGGCCTTTAATTTGGACAATTTCTGCTGCCGGAACGAGCACGGGAGCCCGGAAAAGTGCAAGCCGAGCTTGTACTCCACCATGTTCAAGGAGGCATGTCCGGCTTATTATAGCTATGCCTTTGACAACCCATCACCGTTGGTGAGCTGTGCTTCCAATGACTATGTGCTCACCTTTTGTCCTTCAGCTTGGGGTCAACAAGATGAGCTTCACAATCAAAATAATACATCCATGTAACTATATAAGATTGATAAATAACCAAATAACCAAGATGAGCTTCACAATCAAAATATATAACCAAATAACGTGTTTGTTATTAAAGGGTTAAATGATTTTGGTTCTCCTGCATTGACGCTCTTTTTTCTGTTTTATCATCTAAATAGAGTTTAGTCGGTTTTGAACTTTAGGACTCCAAATTTTTTATTAAATTCACGTTACTGGTTGTATGCAATTTTGATGTGACATGTCGTCATGCAACTTAAGATTTTGGTCACATCAG
Source organism: Pelargonium nanum (assembly GCA_036897485.1). Taxonomy (NCBI): domain Eukaryota; kingdom Viridiplantae; phylum Streptophyta; class Magnoliopsida; order Geraniales; family Geraniaceae; genus Pelargonium; species Pelargonium nanum. The sequence goes on along the minus strand of JAYMTF010000512.1, from coordinate 29,183 downwards.
CAGTACACATCACACTCCAACTGTGATATATAGAACGACAACATTACTTTTTTCTTTTTTTGAGATAAGAACGCCAAAACGACGTCGTTTTGAGTGTGGTTGCCTTAAAAAATGAAACGTTGTTGTCTCATCTATCACAGCTAAAGGATGACATAAACAAAAAATTCAAGTTACATGATAATAACATGTCACCATAAGATGACGTAACACATCAAAACAAGCTACAAATAGTGACATTGGTTATATTAAAAAAAAGTAGTGTAGTACCAAATCCAGCATTATAGACTAAAGACTAAAAAATGTTAGTTTAGAGGTAGCAAAACCATTGCATTTAATTGGTACATGCATTGTGTTGGCATGTAATTTTCACAAACACTCAACTGTTGGGCTTTAAAGGGTAGGCCTTCTTTGGGCCTAATGATTTTCGAAAACACACTCAGCCCATTGCATTTGCATATGCAGCGATGACGGCGGCTCCGCAAAAAGATTTAACCGTTGGATCTAGGGTTTGGATAGTACTACACTATTTATACTCACATCGCTCCTCAACTTATTATTGCATCTGCTTACATCTCTTCTTCAACCTCTCTGCCATCTGTGGTTTCGCAGTAAAATTTCTACTTCATATTTTTCTTTATTTTCAGATGCATATGTTTGTTTGAGCAATCAAATGATGAGAAAATACTGCAACAATATGATGGGTTCAAATTGAATCCATGATTCTTAGTATTTAAGTCTCTGATGTTTCTCTCGAGTTTTCTTCTATTTATGAGTTTCTCTTAATCTTTCAAAATTTGTGTGTTTGTATTGTTTTGAGATATGATGAGCAACAATTGGTCCGTGTTTCTGATTAAACATTGACGACAAACTTTTAACCTACTCTGATCTCTTCGTATATCTTTAGTAGTATCAATTTCTTTTTTACATTCTCAGTTACAGTTTTTTTTAGGGCTCTGTGATTATATGCCTGAAAATGGCAATATACGCTATTCCGATTCAATTTATGAGTGGACAAAATTTATGTTAATGAGAGCTCGTTGATAATGTTTTGTTTCTGATTTTTCTTGTTCATGTAATTTGTATCTGTTTTTTTGAATTTTGATTCTGCTGTGATGAATTATGATATATTCACATGTCAGACTTCAGAGATTTTTTGTTTTCAGAAAATCAATGAGATTAAAATTCATATTTTCTGAGCAGAATAAGTTATTTTTTTTAATTCGTACAGCCTGTGTTTATTTTTTAAGATTTTTATTTGCTTTTGACTTTGTTAATTTTCTGATTACACCCATAAATAAATTTGATCGGCAATCCTAACTGTTTTTAATTTAACCATCATAACCATCTACTGAACACAATTTTATTTATGTGAAATAAATATTAAGGTGATTTTTGTCAGAACTGAAGAGAGGATATTAAGGTGATGTTTGGATGTTGTGCATTAAGATTTCATTTTAGCTAAAGTGCTAGAGTTTGGCATTGGAAAGTACTGCATGATTGAAAGATCATATGTGCAACTCGTAATCTCAAACATGACATGGACAAGACAAAATATATCAATTCATTATTTGAGATATAGTTTATGGAACTAAATTAAATAAGTTTCAATTTAACATAAAATATTCAAAATATTTTAAAGATATTTTAATTATCTTTTAAAATTCTTATACAAAATTGTTATAGTTGAGAGGTCAGAAACTCAACATTGCTATAGTTGATAATATCCAACAAAGCAGAAAAATAAATATTAATTATAACTGGAAGGGTTTTAGCAAAGATGGAGCAATTAATGAATTTTATCCTATTCGAGTGTATAGGATGGACGAATCTAAATTTTGTAAAAACCATTCTAGGGCGATGTTGTCTGTTTTGCAATATAGAAATTTTGAAAGCTGGTTTTCATATTTTAGGAATTGGGCATAAAATGAGTGGAACAAGACGAAAAAATAGGGTGGAAATGTAAAGCCTCATTTGAACATATTTTGATACACGTGACCATGCCTACCAGGTGCTGGTTGAACCGGGTCCTCTGGTTGGACTGAAACATCATGTCCAGTTAAGAAGGAAAATTCTTGGTCGTGGCCCCAAACTTGGGTCATCATCAAGACAACGAAAGATCGTGAGTAGCGTGAGAACGACCATAAGACGATATTACGCAACAAAGAAGAAGGTAAGGCATCACAAAATCAAAGACCACAATACTCATGCCTCACGAGGAACTAAAGAAGAACATCCCCAACATCACACAGTCACACTGATAGGCATCCATCATCGAAAGGGGAATTGTCCCAACCAAATAACAATCGTAAACGTCCAAATGCCCCAGTTGACCATCTACGTATAGTTAAGGTGCCTAGCTGACTAGCGAGCAAGATTTGGGCCTGGCGGTGTACATAGCACACAATCATTTGGAAGTGGACAAATATGCAAAACACCTCTTGCCAAATCAATATAAAGGGTTCAAGATAAACACTATAGTGGTAAACACAATTTCTTAGAGAATATACCCAAATCATTGAACATGACTTGATTTGGGTCATCAAGAGCTCTAGTGCGGTGCGTAGAGTAACACTTGGTACATTTCACCTTCTTCAATATAGAAATTAACTTGACATTCTTATTGGTTTATTATGTCTTCATGAACGAAGTAAGAACCAATATCTATATATTCTTTAATAGAGAACACAATGAAGTAGAATATTGGAGTCATTGATTGAAGAATCTTCTACAAAATAGTGATGTCTTGCATTATATCTTCATAGATCTTCATATTGATGGCAATTATCATTGTTGTTGCAATGACTTGTGTAACCATTAGAAAGATAAGAACTGTACTTTCATATTGCTCAATTTTTGCTCACCTGGCTCTAATATTAGTGTTAAAAACTAGCAAATAAAAGAGTAACAAGAACAACTCAAGCTTTTACAGAATTTTCTTAAAATTCAAATATTCATAACTGACTTTTAAAAACGCAACAAACTAACATAAAATACTTCTTGACATCAACTAATCAACAACATGCGAAAGTGGATTCACCATCTAGAAATGGAAGCTAATCATATGGACATAGTGACACAGACAACAAACTCGGAAACTCTTGCCTAAACTTGCTCCTCAAGACATGGACACAATTTTATGATGCAACATTTTCACAAATAACAACTACTAAGCAAATATTTCTAGCACTTTTTGAGCTCGTGCACCATTAGTTAATTATAAACTAACTCCTCAAACTGTGAATCCTCTAGCCAAATGTGCGTACATCTTTTTGCCTCTTGATGTTGAGTTTGTCTTCAACTCTTTAAACCAAAAACAAACGTGATGACGTGAATGATCATATATGCCTTTTTTTTGTTATATCTTGAAATTAATTGGTATATATTTTATGAAAAGATTTCAAATTTTAAATGATTAGAATGCGAATGAACCTAAAAAAAGGATAATAGCCCAGAGAAAATTACTTGTTTTTCGAGACCCCGCTATAAGTTCTAGCCATAGATTTTCGATCGGATAAGTCAAAAACAATGGTTTTTTGACTATTACTAGTTTGACTATTTCTCAAATTAAAAGTATGTTTTTTTATAGTTGAAATAAAACGGCTTTTTATTCTTTTCAACAATTTAAGTGACTGATCTTCGTTCATTCTTTCGGTTTATTAATTATAATAGCACCACGTGCACATCATCACTTAGAAAAATACTAGTCTTAACAAATAATTGTAATATAATCACATTAACAATACTTAATGCTTCTTTGAGCAATTTACAATAAGTGGACAATGATTCGTAAACAAAAGCCTCCCCTCTCTTTACTTCACAACCAAGGGACCATTAGTTCTAGTCCAATCTTTTGTAGGCCCCGTATATAGGTGTGAATGAATCTTCTTCCGCCAATGACCAAAGGACACGTCACCACTTAATTGCACGATCACACCTTTACCTAAATTGTTCCTATAATTCGTGATATGCATTTCAGCTCATGATGTCATCTTCTTACATCACCACCATCAAAACAAACCAAACTTGACCTAATTCCTCTGTTACACTTGTAATTAATTACTAATTAGTCTATTATCAAAACACAACTACAATTATTCGGATCACAAGTCGAGTCTCTGCTTTCCCAAACACTTTCATCGAAATTTAATTCAAGTGGTTTGTATCCTTTTTGAGTTTTCAAAAGCTATAAAACCTTGCAACTGCTCCACTTTTGTCTCTACATGTCTAAATTAGCATAAATTAATGTAAAGAAGTCAAGACTGGAGGCTCGTCTCTGATCTTATAGGTCATATATAGCACGAGCCCGCCTGCTCAGCAACACCAAGTCAGTCCAAAACAAAAACAGAGGAAGCTACACAGAAACAACAGAGCAACCAGTGGATTGGTGAGCAAGAAAAGCCAAAACCATCCCTATATAAACCCCCATCTCCTCTGCAACAAAAACAAAATTATTCTAAAAATGTTGACCTCCAGTGAGATGTTCACTCAACTGGGATCGACCATCGCCGGAGTGATGTTCATCTGGGCCATGTTCCAGCAATACTTCCCGTACGACCTCAGAAAATACATCCAACGGTACACTCGCAAATGGGTCGGCTTCGTCTACCCCTACATCCAAATCAAGGTCCACGAGTTCTCCGGCGAGCACCTCAAGCGCAGCCCGGCCTACACCGCCATCGAGAACTACCTGAGCACCAACTCCTCCAAGGCCGCGAAGCGCCTCAAAGCCGACGTCGTCAAGGACAGCCACTCCCTCGTCCTCAGCATGGACGACCAGGAGGAGGTCACCGACGACTTCCACGGCGTCAAGCTCTGGTGGGTCTCCTCCAAAACAATCTCCAAAAACCAGTCCATCTCCTTCTACCCCTCCTCCGAGGAGAAGCGCTACTACACGCTCACCTTCCACCGGAGCCACCGCGACACCGTCACCGAATCGTACCTCAAACACGTGATGGACCAGGGGAAGGCCATTGCGGTGAAGAACCGCCAGCGGAAGCTCTACACCAACAACTCCAGCGACAGCTGGGGCGGCTACAAGAGGACCAAATGGAGCCATGTCGTTTTCGAGCATCCGGCGTCGTTTGATACCCTCGCCATGGATGCGAAGAAGAAGAAGGACATTAAACAGGATCTGATCAAGTTCAGCAAGGGGAAAGAGTACTACGCGAAGATCGGGAAGGCGTGGAAGAGGGGTTATCTCCTCTACGGCCCTCCCGGAACTGGTAAGTCCACCATGATCGCCGCCATGGCCAATTTCTTGAACTACGACATCTATGATCTCGAATTGACGACCGTCAAGGACAATACCGAGCTCCGGAAGCTCCTGATCGAGACCTCGAGCAAGTCCATCATTGTGATTGAAGACATTGATTGCTCGCTGGATTTGACGGGGCAGAGGAAGAAGGAGGAGAAGAAGGAAGAGGATGAGGAAGAGAAAGATCCGGTGGCGGCGAAGAAGGCGGCGAAAGAGGGGAAGAGCAAGGACAGCAAGGTGACGCTGTCGGGGCTGTTGAATTTCATCGACGGATTGTGGTCGGCTTGCGGCGGCGAGAGGCTGATTGTGTTCACCACCAATTATGTGGACAAGTTGGATCCGGCTCTGATCAGGAGGGGGAGGATGGACAAGCACATTGAGCTCTCGTATTGCTCCTTCGAAGCTTTCAAGGTTCTGGCGTATAATTACTTGAATTTGGAGCATCACGCTCTGTTCGATAAGATCGGGCGGTTGTTGGGGGAAACTGAGATGACTCCGGCGGATGTGGCGGAGGAATTGATGGCAAAATCGTCGTTTGAGGAGGAGGAGAGGTGTTTGGAGGGTTTGATTGAGGCTTTGGAGACGGCCAAGGAGGAGGCGAGGAAGAAGAAGGAGGAGGAAGAAGAAAAGGCCAAGAAAGAGGTACAAGAATTGGGAAGTAAAGAACAAAAACAAGATCAAGAAGCTGAAGCTAAGGCTAATGGAAAGGTAACGGTAGTTAAAGAAGTTGAAGAGAATGGTGCGCAGAGCAATGGTACTGTGTAGAAATGTACATTGGTTCGCTTTCTGTTACTTGTGTAATAAAGAATTGAAGATGAGAAGAGTGAGACTAGTCCATGACTAGTGTATACCACGTATCTAGCTAGTTGTAATGTGATCAAATTAAATCAAACATACATATAGTATTGATCGAATAAATCGTTGTCGATTTGAGTGATTGCAAGATGTTTCCAACATTGGTTTTATTCAGATTTCATCGCATAATCACGTATATAATCAAATTAATCAAATAACAATAGAGGGTTGGATGAAATAAATCTCAAGAGAATGTTCGATTTGTCTATAAATCTCAAGAGAATGTTCTCTATGCATATAAATTTTGTCTATTCCACTTGAAGAATTTTTTACATGAACTTTTATTCTTTTGCACTCTCACAAAAGCTAATATTGGATTGTGTAATTACCGCTACACTCACCCTTATTGTTCATGAACCACTCATCCTAAATAGTAGAAGACCATAGAGTCGCGGACACGAGGAAAGAACACGAACGACGGTTGATTATATAATTGAGGGTTGATAACAAAGAGGAAGACTCATAATACAAAAAAATTCAACTCAGATTATGAGTTATGGATTAAAGATCATTTCGATCAAAAAAAAAAAGATCATTTAACTACCAAAACTTTCAAAAAGTCACTGATTTACTATCCAAATTTTGTATAAATATTCGATATAATATTTTATCTTTCAATTTTGGTCATAATGGTTATTTTTGTTACTTAAAATTCACTATGTCAATTCTATTCATACACATGCTGATATTATTTGACTTGAATATGCACTATAATTAAATTTAAAGCAACACATTGCTACTTTTAGATTGGCCAAAGTTTTATCTAATTTCATTCTTTAAACTATCTTTCCTTAAACTTTACAAGTTTTCTAACAGTCTCTTTCATTCTTGCTCAAATTCTGTAAGGTTTCGTGGCTTTTCTTCTTCCCATTCTTTTTAAACTTGTGGCTTAACAGGGTCAATGTTGCAAAATCAAATTAGCAAAGCTTTTACCTATCAATACGTTTATTCAAAATCAATCAAAATAACTGAAATAAACTCAAAATATCTCATCATACAACAATAATCTTAAAATCAATACAAGGTAAGCCGAATCAACCCAACTAATTAAAGAATTTGGAGTAATGGAAACCATTGATTTCGTTGTTGGCATCAGTGGCCATTGAAGCCACCACGACCAACATATGGGATGAGATTGAAGCCAATAGCTGTTTCTCAGACTATTAATTTGAAAGCGGCAAGAAGAAGAGATTGATCAAAATCAATGCAAGTTAAGAATCACAGTCCCAAAGACGGTAAAATTCCAACATTTTGAATTGTATTAGTTCGATACGATGCAACCAATCCGTTAAACAATATATACCACTTAGTGACATAAATATAAAATTCATATTAACTAATGATTATATCATATCGCCATATATATAAAACTTTACTAACAACCATATTTTCGAGTAATGACTACAAGATTTCTTACTTAATCTTTTAGCATTCCTAATTTATTAGTGTGTCATGCCACCATTAACTATAAATAAGTTTCTTGCTTTCCAAGAAAGTGCAGCAAGCCCCAAAGTCAAGTAGTTTTGTTGACTCGCGTTCCAATTGGTCCCGTATGAAATGACATTCTTACCTATTGTGGCTTTTCTAAAAGGACGGTATATAAATCGTTAAGTTTAGATTAATCTGGTCACTAAACCAAGTTTATGTTAATTTAATTGATCAAACGACCTTCTTTTGCTACTTTTGTCAATTTTGCTAACAAATTATTTTTTTAACCTTTTAATATCAAATAAGTTTCTAAATTAATTTCATAATTGAATCAATGTTTTTAAGTATCAAAATTTGGTCCAAATTAGCTCATGAGCTATAGCATAAATTTATTTGATATTTATATTATACTAATTATAACAAATTCAGTTTCAAAAATATATATATATAACAAATTTAGTCTCTCACATTATTTTTTTTTATAAAAAAACTGCATTATCTTTTTCTAACATTGCATTAGAAAACAATTTAATATCATAAAAAAAAACAATTTAATAACATAAGTGACTTTATTGAAACATTTTAAAAAATTAAAAAACTAATTTCACAATTTAAATAATATTGACCATATACTCTAATGATTTTTAAGACAAAATAAATGTCACACACATCACATATGTTTTATATAATTCTTCTTACTTTAGAGTATAGAACAACCACAACAATCTAATGCCACTATCACAAGGAGTCCATGTCTCCACAAGCTAGAGAAATGGAAACTTAATCATTCAACCACGTAAACGAGTAGCAACAACAGTCAATACAACTAAAACTCCGGATAATGATATATCAAGCCGACCAATACAAAATAAAATTAGAAAATATTACATACCATGGAATAGTAATCTAGAAAATCTAAAATTGGAAATATTTTTCAACAAGTAAAAGAAATACTAAGAAGTCTCTAAATATTTCCTAATTCAAATTTGTTTAGGAAAACTTGAAATATCTGTTATATAAAGGGGTATTGTTTTGTATTTTCAGAGACAGTCAAGGTCACAAACCAATTACTGTATTGAAATACCAAACACGTGACCCAGAGCAACGATCAGTGTAAACGGTTATCTGCAAGAATTTGATGACCCTTGTCTCTTATAAATAGTCCAAAAAATTAGTCACCACTACCAGTAGCAGAAAGAGACGGACCTGAAATTAACAATGTTGAAGATGTGGGGCCAACTGAGTTCAACCATAGGTAGCTTCTTGTTTTTCTGGGCAATGATCCAGAAATATATCCCGGACAATATCGGTTCCTTCATCGACAAGTCTCTGGACAAGCTCTTCTTCTTTATCCACCCCTACCTCCACGTCTCCTTCGAGGAATCCACCGGCCGCTTCTTCAACCGCAACGAGGCCTTCACCGCCATCGAGAGCTACCTCTCCGACAAGTCCACCGTCCAGGCCAAGCGCCTCCGCGGCCATGTCGCCAAGTCCGGCCAGCCCATCGTCCTCAACATGGACGACCAACAGGAGGTCCACGACCACTTCGACGGCGTCGACCTCCTATGGTCCAAGATCAAACTCCACACCTCCGCTCCGGCCATCACTCTCTATCCTTCCTCCAACGAGAAGCGCCTCTACCGCCTCACCTTCCACCGCCGCCACCGCCACCTCGTCACCGGACCGTACCTCGACCACGTGCTCACCGAGGGGAGAGCCAATCTCGCCCGCAAGCGCCAGAGGAAGCTCTACACCAACAACGGCGAAGGGAGCGGCTACGACCAGTGGAACCACGTCGTTTTCGAGCATCCGGCGACGTTTCAGACTCTGGCGATGAACCCGATCAAGAAGAAAGAGATCATGGACGATCTGGCGACCTTCAGAGAGTCCAAGGACTACTATTCCAGAATCGGAAAGGCCTGGAAGCGAGGCTACCTCCTCTACGGCCCTCCCGGAACTGGTAAATCCACCATGATTGCCGCGATTGCCAATTTTCTCAATTACGACATTTACGATCTGGAACTGACGGCGGTGAAGAGCAACATGGAGCTCCGGAACCTCCTGATCGAGACCTCGAGCAAGTCGATCATCGTCATCGAAGACATTGACTGCTCTCTGGATCTCACCGGAAAGCGGAAGGGGAAGCGAGCCGCCGCCGCCGGGGAGAACAAAGTTGTGAGCAAAGTAAAACAAGTGATCGGAAAAACAGAGAAAGACGAGGATTCGAATTCAGATTCAGAGGAAGAGAAAAAAGATAAGAGCAAGCAGAGCAAGGTGACTTTGTCCGGTCTTCTGAACTTCATCGACGGGATCTGGTCGGCCACCGGCGGCGAGAGGCTGATCATCTTCACGACCAATTATAAGGAGAAACTGGACGAGGCCCTGATTCGGAGAGGGAGGATGGACAAGCACATCGAGCTCTCCTACTGCGATTTCGAGAGCTTCAAGGTGCTGGCCAAGAATTATCTGAGCCTTGATTCACACCCACTGTTCGGTACAATTTCGGAGTTGCTGGGGGAGACCAAGATGACTCCGGCCGATGTTGCAGAGAACTTAATGCCGAAGACGACGGTGACCGGAACCGGAGACCACGAGGCTTGCTTGGAGACGCTGATTAAGGCCCTGAAGAAGAAGGCCAAAGAAGAAGCAGAGAAGAAGGCAGCTGAAGAAGTGAAATTGAAATCCAAGGACAAAAAGGGACACAAACTAAAAGGTCTGCGTGGGTTTTGGGGATTTCGGAAGAAAATTAGAGACAAATAAGGTAAATTATAACAACATTGTTCACTGATCAATACATTAATCGGTGTAGTTTGGTTCATTCAATATATAACATGTTAATTCACTCATTTTCTTATTCAGGATAAAGATTGTGGAAACTGGATAGGAGAAGCAGAGGAGCATGTTTAGCATTAGTTAAATTTCAATTTATGAGTATATTAGGTCTATTTTTCTATTTCTGAGTTTGGTTTTCAAATTTCAAGCTGGCACAGAAGTAAATTGTTGTGGCTAAACTTCTTGTTATTACTATTATTATTGAAGGGTTATAAATAAAATGCCATTAGTGTCACATGTTTATTGACAAGCAGAACTAAATCTTTTGATTGAATTAGAGAAGAGCATATATGCAGTTGTGTTAATGGTCTTAAAATCCAAATTGTATGAATCTATAGTTGGACATACAAAATGGATGGATGTAAGAAAAACATGATGTTAATGCTCTTTATCAGAACAAGCATATTGATTTGTCTTCCTGTTCCGAGGCAATATGCACTCAAGATTCTGCCAAGAATGATTTGAATCTTGATTTGCATACTATGTTTGAAAATCCCTTAGGTTGAAGAGAGTTTTGTGAGATTAGCTATATATGTCATTTGTCGTTGACAATCTTTGTAAATAATGTAAATACATCCAAGTGTTTCTTAATCTTCATCCGGCTCTTGAAGTATCATTATGAAAACGATAGACAAGTAGTTTAGAGATGCAGAGAGTTTTAAATGCTCGACTCAGAGGTCAACGAGAAGGTAATTAAACGCACAAAATACACCGAGTCATGATCTTGCTACAAATTGAAAGAAGAAGAGTAAAACTTGCAAAGAGTATCCTTTTAACTAGGACCGTCTCAAGAATTTCAAGGGCTCTATGTAAAAAGTGAAATTTAGGACCTAAATTTTATAAATCGTGAACCAATAAAAATAAACTCGATCGGTTAACCAAAATCAATCGGTTAGCTACGGTTATAAACCGTAATTGGTAAATTGTTAGCCGTTAGCAAGAGTTCAATTTCGGCCCGATTTCTACTCGGTGTTGGTCGGTTTCGGTTATTCGGTTAATTATGCAAGCCCCTTAAACTTTGGGGGTCCTGTGCAAGCGCCCAACCTCAAAACCGGCATTATTTTAACATCATAAACAAGGCATCAACAATGATTTTGCATTTGATATTTTTGGGTCTCCCAAGGTGTCCTTAAGCTTGCATGGCCAAAGAGTACACTAACTAATATTAACAACTCCAAAAAAATCCAATTTTCCTTTTTGAAGTTTCGAGCGGATTTCGCAACAATAAAAAAGCAATTGTTTATACCGCAAAAAATATTACATCAAACATTCTTCATCCATTTCTATAATTTTGATATTTCCGGTAGGTTTCGTCCTCATGGAATATCGATACCAACATATATAGTCTTTGGAAATTTGAAAATTCTTACTCAGAGACTATGCGACATTAATTATGTATTCATTAACGAAATAGAAAATACCAAGAAATTATCTTTGATTTTTTCAACTTTAAGTAACAAAACAGTCAAAAAGCTTCCAATTTTGTTCCATTTGCACATTTAAGGTTCAACTAAAGGAATTTTAGTCAATCATGTGTCTAAAGACTCCGGTGATTTCCCATTGGTCACATTTACATTTAATAGAAAAGAACATGCTCTATGGTCATGGCGTCATCAACCTTTGACCTCAACCTAATATGCCACCAACGATTCACATTAAAAAATTAAGTATATGAAATAAAACTTATATTCTTAACAGTCTAGAGATGTGAAACTATTAACTAAGTGCAATCGTCTAACAAATAGCATCAATGTCTAACAATGGACAAAAATCCACTCAGCCTGACAAGTTAAACAAAGAACCCGAGATCGAGCTCATGCATGAGCTATCCGGTTCGCAGACTGACTACAAAATGAAAATTATATACCACCGACCTGATTTGATAGAGTTAAAATGTCTTTAATAACCAAGCCAAACGTGTAGTCCTCTCCTCCAACTTCTATTGCCTCGAGTACTTGGCATGAATCTGATTCAACAAACCTAGTTTAAAACTAAAACTAGTTTTGAGTCTAAATATCTACCTTGAAAACTAATTATAATGATTAGAAGACAAAGTCATGACACATATATAGGTCCTTTTAATGAGAAAGATGTGGCAACAATTAAAAAAAAAAGAAGATGAAATGGTTTTGTGAATCTTAAATCACGTTGTTCAAAGACAATTCACACACAAGTATTTCCATTCGACAACTATTTATCTTACTTTTTGTTTTGTTTTTTCTTGTCAAACTTAGGCCTTTACAACTTTTTTTTAGTGGTGTAAGCTTTAGTTGTTATTATAATAGATGTATTATCCTCTCATATTGATTGATTTGTAATCTTTTCATACAGGAATATAACACGTTTATTTCCTTAAATTTTGATTTCGTCATTGCTTTCGATTTCTATGATTCATCTTCTGCTTCCTTGATTTGCATTATTTGTGCTATTTTATTTCACAATATGTATTAATTCATTATTTGTTGGGATAGCAGTATCCATGAATTGTTTAGTAGTTATTCGATACTGCTAGCAAGGTTGAGTTAAGATCTCGAAAGGAAGTTTATTCGACTGTTTTGACTTGATCAAAGGTGTGGTATTGAACAATATTGTGGCTTTCTTCTTTTCCACATGTCAAGAAAGTTGGTCAATTAGGTTAGGGTCGAGATCGGTTCAGAGGTCCAAGTCAAGGATCTGAGACATGTCACCTGCTAAGATCAACACACACATAAAAACGAAAACTTTGATTGTGTATCCAAGGGAATCGTCTCGAGTGGAGAATTAGGATCTCCACACAAGTATGAATGTAAGCGTTGAACTTTGAAAAATTCGAGATATACGAAAAATATTCAGAGATTTCGAATAACACACGAAGAACGCTATAGAGTTTTCGTGTACTCTTCGAAGTGAACCTTTTGCAAGAATGACTCTTCTTTTCCTCTTTACTTTTGGTGGAGCCCTCTATATATAGGCCTCCAACTCATAAAATTATGTGGTGGCACGTGATTGATTGATGATTGTAGTGGGGCCCGTGCGCAAACGTTTTGATTCTTTTCTTTTGAGCTCGCTTTCTCCATGCTTTAAGAGTCCTCCGAGCTTTCTGGACGAAGTGAAGATTTGGGGAGATGAAGTCGCTAATGTGCTTTCGAGCCTTGTTCGTGATTCTTTTTCTCGATATTGACCTCTCTATTTTCTGTGAATCCTCCAAGTTCAACGGGCGAAGCATAGTTTCGAATCATCACACTTAAGGTGATGAGATGATACTTGCGTATTTGAGTGTCTCTTACACTTGTTTGAGCTTGTGAAACTGTACTTGTTCGCCACAAGTCTTGATAGAGATCAGTTGAGATGGCTTCCACGAGGAGATGTGTTGGCTGAGGATGAGTCTCGAGTTGGCTTGACGAGAACCAGGGTGATGAGTGGCCAAAGATGACTCGGTTGGCAAGGAAATTCCATGTCTGGAGAAATGTCACAACATGGTTAAATTCTTGTCGCAACTATTGGCTTGCGTGGATATGACCTTGCGCGAAGATGGCTTGCGTGGACATGCAGTTACGCGGACGTGCATTATCTTGGTGTTTGTGTGTTGATCAAGCGTGACTCATCCATTTGACCCAATGTTTGACTCAGATTTGTTGATTAATTGACGGATGATTTGGCTTGAAGTGCCACATGCAGTCTACTTGTTTATAACTTTTTCGGTATCATCAAAAGTTCATAATAACTATCACTCTAAACGCCAAAGCAAATTGTAATTGAATCTCGTGACATTCAAATATTGGCTCAAAATGCGAATTTAAAACTGCATAATATTCAAGTGTTTAAAATTCAATGTACAATAATCACGTAGAAAAATACTATGTAACAAATTTAAAAGATAATAACTAATTTATTATAAGAGTATTATTCATATTTTATACATAATCAACGTACAAAAATAAGACACATTATTGTGGGACAAAAATATGCAAGAGAAACACTATATTGAGACGAAGTGAGTATTTGATTTTACAACTTTCTTGGTGGTAGAAGGCAGGTCCAGTCTTTGTTAGTATATTGTAAATATTAATTTCATAGTTGTTTATAATAGTTTTATTCTCATCAATGTCTTTAATTTATGTCATCATTGTGTATTCAAACTTCATGTATATGTTAGTGTGAAAACAACAGCTTTTTTGTTTTTTTGATAAGGAAACTTGCTATTACATGTGTGTCGTATGTGTCAATGCACTGTAGTGTGAAAACAAAATAGCTAAGCTAGGTCCATAAAATTATCTTTTGACTGATCGAGGATTAGCCAAATTTCATTAACTAGTCGTGATGTTCAAATGGCTATGACTGAATTACAATTAATAACATCGTACGGTTTTCATGTTCAACGTTGTTGAATTGAACATATTATGCATACCATGCATGGAATCTTCCATATGATGGAGCAGAAAAAGACCACCAAGTTTTGCTATAAATATGCGATGGCATTGTAGTGTTGAAGACATGGATGGAGTAGATACCAGAAAGAAAAAAAAAAAGTACGATGAAGAAAAAAAGAACTTTAGATTCTGTTTGAAGTCTCAAGTTCGAGCCTCTTTGTCGACAGTATGAGGTAGGATTTGTGGGTTGAAATTTAGGGTGACGCTCTTTTCGAAGAGTGACAAACATTGTTATTTCGAGTATGATGTCCCGTTGCTGATAAAAAAATATTTATAAAGGGGTTGGGGTTGTCTTGTCGCAAGAGTGATGGCGCTGAGCTTTAATTCCATTGATTAATTAAGAAGCTTATCAGCTGCTCAGTCCATCACTCTAGTGACAAGATACCCTGCAATCTCTTGCCTTGCTATCAATGTATATAAAACAATCATCGGGCCAAGTGGTTTAAAGTGCCTGTTTCTCTCGTGCTTTCAGATTCGAGCCTCAGTTTCTATTTATCAGTTTCTTAATTTTCTTGCTTATTTTTTAACACCAGCCAGTCATGATCATTGTTCATGTGGGGTTCTTGGTTACTTGAGTTATGCTAGGTAAGAAACTGCTCAACTTTTTTTTGTAAAATGACTTCGCATATTTTATGATTTTTTGTTTTGTTTTTGGACTTCGTACTCGATTATCAAACTCTAGGAGAAGGTAATATAGTAGAGAAGAAAAAAAATTAATTTCAACCATCATGTGTCCTGGTGCATATGCTTCTTTCTTTTTTTACGTGAGTTGATATAAAATCTGATCTAACTATTAAATTCGATCAAATTTCATTATTAGCAAGTAGTGCTTTGTATATTATTAGTTTGGTCATTCTTCTCATTCATGCTTTTTTGCACTACATGCTACACGCTTTTAACTCGTGGAAAAGCACATGCATGTGTATGACCCGATATGAAAAATTCGTTTTCTTTCTCCAATATTACCCTACCTTACCCTCCTAACTTTGATTGAAATACATAACCTAATTAGGTAATGTTTGTATTAACAATTTTCAAATGAGAATAAGAATCAAGAATAGGAAGGTAAATGATACTCTAATTCTAATTATCATGAGAATCTCATTCTCTTTCTAAACAAAATTACAAATGAAACACTATTATAGTGAACAAGCAATAATGAGTCAATACACTATGAGATTCCGCAATTGTAATCAACCTTGATGTTTCTCTACTGCAGTACGTATGTTGTCTTCTTTCCCACGTGTTTGATTGAGAGCATGTTGTCTGTACAAAGCAGTATACTGTTAAGCGAATATCTCATATGTGTTTTATGAGACACCTAAAGAGAAATTAGTTGAGCAATAATGACTCAAATTATGATCTCATCTCTATTAAAAAAATGAGTATTTATACTGGCAAAGAGGAAGAAAAAGAATATGAATGAGAGAAAACAACCATTGAATCAAAACATGGTGTTGTCGTGACATATATAACTGTAGCTACATTTGTTCAATCTGTCATGCAGATGTAAATTGGTGTCTGTATCTTTTCATTTTCCCAAGTAACAACTCACTTGTCTACCATTCTGGAAAGTAACAACTCACTTGTCTATCTTTTCATTTTCGTTTCTAACATATAGCATACCAACCACACTGTAAGCACAAGACTAACCATGAACTTGGAGGCAATACATTGAAAAGAAGAAGAGGAAACAAAATAGGTTACAAACACTAAACCAATTCAGTTGTATAAGCCACCCATCTCTGTAATTGGTGTCCTTCCACTATATCCTTCTCATTGATGCTACTCTATAAACTCTACACATCCGTGTACGTATATTTTCAGACACTGTTTGCTAATACAGAAAATCGCTGTCATTGCACTCCATCTTCGGTACAAACTACACGTGTTACTTGCACTGCTTTGGTCGGAAGTTTTCACTCGATAAAAGTACGCTAATTAATTTTTCTAGCCGTTTTGCTCCAGCAGTGGGCCTAAGGACCGTAGTGTTTCCAATAACGGAACACGGATCAGTCCCGTTTTCCCCACTTCCTATGCACCACCCACCAGGAACAACCATACCTGGACGCTTAAATAAAAGTTCGGAATCAATTTTGTCAAGAACTGGATCATCACGGGGAAACTTTCTTGCAAATGGGGCATTACTGTCAACCATTCTTTGCATGTCGGGTTCCTTGAGGTAATGTGGATGCTGCTTTGGCGGGTTGTCCCAAGATATGAAATGGAGATCACTGTTCACAGTGGTGTTGCGGAACTCTTGTGCATTACAAATAACGGTGTGGAAGTAGCCTTCGGGGGAGGATAAGAAGTTTGAGTAGTACATTAGGACAGTTCGAGGTAGGTTGTCCCATCCCCATATGCAGTAATCAATGAAAGGACGAGAGAGCGCCATCCAAGCAGAACCTACAAGAAAAAGCATATGCTTCATTATGGTTGTCTATTCCATTAAATGCAAATTACAAACTTTTCAGCATTCACACCATTTTTTATTTATTTTGTTGCTAAGTTTCAAACAACATTGCTATTAAAAAATATTCATTCAAATCACAAATCCATCTTTTACTGAGCGTAAAAGTCTGTTTGACATCTACTATTAACCTCATTCAAGAAAAAAAAAGGATTCCATATGCTAGCCATGTAAGTTTTCAAAACCAGTCTACCACGCACAGTCGCACACCCTAATCAAACTGGTATACAACACAAAGGATTAAGTTTTTTTTTTTTTTTTTATCAGCGACGGGACATCATACTCGAAGTAACAATGTTACAAAGGATTAAGTTAAGCATCTATAGAACTAAATTCCCCCTGTTATAAGTAAAGAAACATAGATGGAAGGGAAATTAAACTGAATGTGCAGCAGGATAATGGTAAGAAACAATCATCGAACTAAACAATAAAACTACAACCTCACACTAGACATTCCTGAATGTTATTCCACCTCTCAGAACAGCATATGCTCAGGAGAAGTGTTTACTGATTATTTTAGCCTCTTTTGTTACAGAAATATTTATATTTCTAATCCTTAGAATGAGACTACTATCAGCCACATCCAAAAGTTATGATAAGATCCAGAATGTGAAGCATGCACCACAGATACAATATAAGCAACATGCGCACAGGGATAATTGGTTGTCAATCTTGACAGATAAGAAAGATTGATACAGCAACAATATCTATAAATTAAGGTAGCTAGAACCCCTTGAATTAGTATAATAAGAGCATATTAGGTTGTAAGGGGAAGGAGCTATCCTAACAAACTTTATCCCTAATTTAAGAAGATGAAAAAAAAAAAGTGAATACTCATTTTGGTACATAGGGAGTATAATACAAATTAAATGTGTACCTTTTACATTAAAATGAGAGTATATGTGCAGAAACAGGTATAGAATTAAGATCTCAGACAGAATTACTAATCTATCCTTGTTGCTGAATGAAGAGGACTACTACAAACTGCTATGATAGTTTACATGGCTTCCAGCCATCAAATAAAACATCTTTAAAGAACTTTCATTTCTTCAATTTGTTGCCTCTGCTCCGCATTGTTTATCTTACCATTAGATCATGTGAATGGGGAGAACAACAATGTGATCACTGCCATGTCTCAAGAGTATCAGAAAATGTCTAGAGAGTATACACTAATTAGATCCAACAAATCAACCTAGGTTGTTCCTAATTCAGTGGACAAGTCTAGTTCGACATAATGCTTCTGAATACAACTGGGCATAAGCTGATTCCCACTTCTAGATCTGAATGCAACCTCCCTAGTACCATTTTTAGCATGTGACTGTACTTGAAGATACTTCACCCAATCACCCCCTTTCATTTTCCTTAAGAACTAACTAGAAGGATGTCAGATTCAGGGCATCCCCTAAATCAACTGAAAAGGTGATGATTTCTCATTTGAAAATTTCAATCAAACCACACAATTACACATAATAGTACTAATCCTTCTAAATTTTTTAAGAAGAGTAAACACCACTGTCATCGACCACAATACCATGTCAAGCTTCCGAACCATATATTAATATTAAACAATGCAATTGAACAAAAACAAGGAACATATCATATCGAATGCGCAAAGTAACATATCAAAATCGAAGACAAGAAGAGTAACTAAATTAACAGAAAATTAAAAACAAAAGTGCACCTGTAAAGAGTTTGAATGCTGTTGGCACACTTCTCCTCTGTGTAACCCAGAAAACATCAGCTTTCTTCGACATATACAACCCAGGATCTACAATTATAGGCTTTGCCCGTTGGTATCTGCATTGGCATCAATAAGTTAATTTTCCAAAAAGAGAAACAAAACAAACAAAACAGAAACATTTCATTACAAAAATAGAATTCTACTCACTCTTTCCAGCCAATATCGCTAGTGTGATCAATGAAATTAAGATCTCTCGGCAAATACGAAAACGTGTGAAGCAGATCTAATCAACCAAAATCCATCAATCAATCAAAAAAGCAAACCCAATATGCAAAATTCAAAAACCGAGCAAGAGAACCAACTCACCATCCTGTGTAACGAGCGGATAATCCGAAGCACTCAGGTTGATGAACCAATCCCAATCGCCTCCTTCCCTGAGCAAGATCGCCGCCGCATGAAGCGTATTGGCCACCATTGTCGGACCCCGGTACGTCACCAGATTCGCCTTCGTGATCATCTTCACATTACCAAATCGCTTAAAGAGCGGGTCGTTGTCCACATAGCTCTGCAGATCCAACCGCTCCTCCGGCGACGATTCGCGGTCCAAGTGCACGGCGTAGCGGTTGCGCGGGTGGTACAGCGCTTGGAGAGTCCGCTTAAGCATCTTCCCGTCGCCGTTGGAGCCGGAGATCAGGTAAGCAAATCGCGGCGGCGGAGGAAGCACCGAAACGGGAAGTGGATGCAGCTTGGATTCGACGAAGATGGAGCTTGAAGCTATGGTTCGATAAAATGGAAGCAGAGGCACGCCGTCCGGCGAGGCGAGAGTAGTGAGGAAGAGGAGAAACAGAGACACTAAGGACCCAACGGCCAGCGGGAAGATCCATTTCCGCTCCAGCGCCTGGTGGTGCCGGAGGTTCGAGTAATAGCTCTTCAGCTTCTTCATCTTCCCACTATCTGGGTCTTGTCCCTGAAACTTTCTCTCAATTTTCTCGGCCCAGAAAGTGAGAGAAAATGGGTAGTTGGAAATGGAGGAGTGATGGGTGTTTGGGAGCTGAAAGAAAATGGGGTTGGAGTGAAGTTGGGTGGTGATTTAGGTGACACTGGAAGAGGAACGGTGACTGTCGCCGTGACAGAAGGGAAAAGAATGGACGGGGATGCGGTGTTGATTGGAGATGGACGGTGGTGATGGGGAGTTGGTGGGTCCCTGTGAAAATTGGAGATGAGTTTCAATCTTGAAGTCTCTCTTATCTGTGAGAGAATTTATAGTGAAGGAACCTAAATTACAATTACTGCTGAAAATTAGATTTTTAGTATTGGAGAAGAAGAAAGTGGGAGAGCAAATATTTATAGGTTAGTGGATAGCTGAAGCTTGGAGAGTTTTTGATTCAATTTTGTGAGTTTCTTAATGGGAGAGTTAATGTTTTAGCACTTGTAGGCAAAGTCTACATTGTATATGGTGAGTTAATCAATTCTTTGCATCAATTTCTGTATTGACTAAATTCTGTGATTTTGTATGTTTTTCTAACACTGTATTTGGGCTCTTCACAAGATTTCTAACACTGCATTTGGTTGTTGAAAGTTTTTGAGGAAAAAATTACTGTATCACAGTTGCTTTGAATATCTTTTAAATAGCAGTGGTGATTATTTTTTTTCCTTGAAAATTTTGATTTTTCTCATTATTGTATTATAACTTAAAATTATAAATTGTTGGACCATGTGATCTATAACTTAAAATTATAAATTATATTTGTGGAAAACCGGTAAGAATTATAAATCTTTTTCATTCAAGAACACTAGATTGTTGTCATCTTTTCCACGTGTTAGGAAAGTGATGTTGAAATTGTTCTAAGTGTTAAAGTCCACTGCCGATGGTCAATGTATGTCTAGCTTCAGTATTGGGTCTTGTACATGTGATCTGCGCAATACAACACACCGAAATATAGGGTACTTGAGTTGTTTCTGGGATGTCGCCTCAAGCTTAAGAATGAGATCTCGAGCAAAATACATGAAGGTTCCTGATAGAATTTTAGAGAGAGAAAATGAAATGAGAGAATGAAGATCTCTCTCCTTTCACTGTAAGGGGGTATTTATACTAACCTCAAATTTGTGTCACGTGTCGACACATGATGGACCGATAGTACAATAGGGTCCACTTGGGTACTTGGAGTTCTAGCTACATGGCGAGCTGCACGCAAGCGCCGGACAAGGTCGACAGTTTCCGTACATCTCTCGTGTGCCAAGGAGTACATTGACACCCCTAGGAGCCTCTACCGCGCATGGTGGCGTTTTAAGGCTTCAAGTTTTGCCGACTGAGCTTTTGTTTTTTTGGTGCGCCGGCCGGGCGCGGGTATTGTGCGAGCCGATGTGCTTCCATACGATCCTTGTAATCGGTGGCATACGTTGAAGCCTTTAGAAGCCTCTACCACGTGTGATAGCCTCATAAATTTCAAAGTCTTTATTGAGAAGTCACTGAGATGGTCTGAAGAGGCGGAGAGCTTCCAAAATAGTTTGCAAGGATACGCAGAGTAGTAAATATGCTCATTAGGGACCTTGGCCTCTTCCATGCCTTCAAACACTTCGTTGGAGTGGAGAAGAGGAGCTTCTGAGCCTCGTGGCGAACTTTTTTCACGACAATGTTGAGGCATATTCCTAAGATGGGTAATTTTGCCTTGCCATGGTAGATTTATCTTGTGGTTAACAGGGTTGGCGTACGTACGACAAGAGGACATACGTGGGCAGACGCACGATGGGAGGATGTACAGTGAGTTTGGACACGCATGATAGGCATGGCGCGTGGCGACGAGTCACATTCTGAGAGAATGTCTGCAGGACTCGAGTTCGTGATCAAATTCGCGGACTGTGATGAAAGAGTTGATCCGGTGTGGCAAGACGGTTTGACGTGACGCTCGGGAGGCACTTGTCGTGTTGTCACTCATCGGGTGGACTTATGATATTTTGTTTATCATCAATTTCATTTCATAGTGTAGAGAATAAATTGGTTTAATTTGAAAAGTACATAATCTACATTTATTATTTAACCTTTCAGTGAACATCAACAATGATAAGATAACCAGATTAGAGACAGATGTCTTTTTTCTTCAGCAATGTTCAAATATAAGATTCAACCCATTCGAATTTTGAAGGAACTCCAATGATACCATAAAATTACAAAGTTATGCACTTTGAATAGAGCTCACTGGAGCAAGTTGGACCTAAGAAAAGCAAAACGCCCAAGCTCTTAACGGTTTAGCTAACAATTAACATAGCTTTTCAGATGGGTAAAATCAAAACTACACATCATCAAGATGCAAGTGTTTATGCATGATCTTCAAAACAACTTACTTCTCTTGGAATTGCTACCATTAATTGTGAGAAAAAAATGGGAAGAAAAGAAGAAAAAGTGCACAGATACAACATATACTGATATACACAACAGTAAAGCACAACAAAATGCAAATTTACAAATCCTATGGGCACACTTGGCTCATTCTGTTCATAATCCGGGAGGCTTCATTTAGTTTATTTGCCCTTTCGTAAATGCTGGCAACAACAAGATGCAACTCCCTTTTGTTGATGTTGGGATCAGAATCCAGCCTCTTAAACAGAGACTCTACCATCTTAAAGTCCATTCTTGCGGCATAGAGGCTCAGCATCTGGAAGTGAACTTCATCTGGAAAAACACAACCCTCTTCCTGCATTTCCTTATATAAAGCATTTGCCTTGTTGAATTCCCGAAGCTTCCCATAAGCATTTAGGACAAGAGCAATCACATTGGAATCAGGAAAATATCCTACACTTCTCATCTTGTCAAACACCTCAATGATATTTGCATACTTCTTATTCCTTGAAAAAATATCAATCAAGCACCCAAACACAGATATATTCTTCACCTCCCCAGCGTCAAAAGCCTGACGGAAAACCCATGTGGCTTCTTCTATCCGACCAGCTCGAGCAAGAATGGTTATTGCAGTCTCCCTAGGAATATTGTCTGGACGCTTGAGCTCTTGAAGCAGCCGCTTAGCATGACCAACCAAACCTGCCCTCTCATAAGCCACAATCATCGTCTGATAAAGAATCTGATCAATCTCAACTCCTGAATTCCTTAGCTTTTGAAAAAGCATAGCTGCCCTATCCAATTTCCCCGCCTTCTCCCATATAAATATTATTGTCGAGTATGTGATGGCATTGGGTTCAATCCCTCTATTCTGCATCTCTTGCACAAGATTCGTAGCCTTTTCATGCTCAAGAGATTTCCCATATATCTTAATCATGGTGTTGTAAGTAACCACATTCTGCTCAATATCCTTCTTTTGCATCAAACGGAAAAGATGAATAGCTTCTCCAAAAAGCTCTGCCTCACCGTACACTCTCAAGAGGGTATTGTAACTAACAACATTCGGCTCAATATCCATTTTCCTCATGCTCCAAAACAGACGGTCCGCTTCCCTGGCCATATCAAGTTGCCCATAAACATCTAACATTATATTGCAAGTGGTAAGATCAATCTCGCACTTGACCTCATTCATCTCAGAAAACATAGAAAGTGCCTCAACAAACTTCTGGTTCTCAACATACATGTTAAGGAGGGTTGAGTAGCTAATAGTATCCGGCAAAACACCTACAGCTCTCATTTCTTGAAGAAGATGCCGAGCCTCCCGGAAAAGCTTGGCTTTCCCATACACATTAATCATGGAATTATAAGCAACAAGGTCCGGCACAATACCGGAGTTTTTCAACCTCGAAAAAATCGAAATGGCCTTGGAGTAATCACACAACTTCCGGGAAAGCTCAATCAATGTACTATACAAAACAAGATCACCACGCACCTTGTCCTTCTCCATCTGCTGGAGCCACGACAAGGCGGAATCAAACAAACCCTCTTTACCAAAATAAGTAATCAGAGTGGAGTAAGTGTACCTATCAGGAGCCAGACCTCTCTGGCGCATTTCGTCGAACAGGCCGTGTGCGAGCTCCCATTGCTTGGCCCGGAGCACATTGCGAAGAACCACATTGTAAGCGTACACGGAGGGAGTGTATAGAGCCACCTCGTTGATCCAATCGAGCAGCGCGAGCGACCGTTGCCAGTCGGTCTCGCGGTTGAGAAGCGTGACCATGAACCGGATCGAGAGCTGCCTCCCTTTGTATATCGACATCAGACGGAACAGTTCCTGCTCGTTCGAGGTCTCGGAAATGGACTCCAGGAGCTCCTCCATGTCGATGTGGTGGTCCAGGTGCTCCGGCACGCCGTTGGACCGTGGGGTTCTTCTCCAGACATGATTCTTGGTTGCAGAGGAAGGATGCGAAGAAGACGAAGCAGACACAGCAAGGAGGAGGAATCGGGTTCTGGGTTTGGGGTAGTGAAAGGGCACGCCGGCGTAAATACTGGGTTTGGTTGGGGGTAGGATTGGAAAAGTAATGGAAGATGGAATTGAGTCGACTTGCAGCGACGGAGCAGAAAACGAACACGAAGAGAAAACCATCTCTCGAACCGATAAAATCTGGACAGTCCCGGATATTATATTATGATGATTGATGTGTCACAGAGAGAACATTTTGGGCCCAATACTTGGGCTTTAGATTCAGTTGGGCTGGGCCCAACAATTTCATTTACAGATAATTTTGACTATTTTCACTATTTTGGCTACATGAACAAAATCAACAATGAAGAAGAAAGCAAGAAGAGGAGCTCCTTTGGAAGATGCATCAACTCCTTCCCAATCCCAGCTGATGGACAAGGAGAAGATTCATCTGTTACATTTTCCTTAGAGAAAATGTAACCGCAACGGCTCGCTCGAACAACTCTATATAAACCATTACTAGCTAAGATGAACACATCCTTCTGATTGTCCTCACCAAATGAGAAGATGAATCCTAATGAACTTCCCGATTCGTTGCTGCACTGGATGGGAGAGTCGCCAGCACAGCTTATAGGAAGCTGAGTACTGGTGAAATTCCCCGAATTCTTCGGGTTTTCCGTGCCTATCCATATGGCACCAGCATACAAGTCTGCATACAAGTACCTGTGACCAACAAAAGTTTGGATTTTTGTCAATGACCATTTCCAATCAAAGTTACTATAAATGGTTAGCAATTGGATCATCTCACCTTCCATAGAAGCATGGATCGGTCATGAACCGATAGATAGATATAGCCACCTGTGATTGATGCTAATCCTTCAACCTTGTTTACATCAGAATGGTTGTATCCCATAGAGAAATGAGCCTTTGTGACTATATTCACCCCTTCATATTGATCCTACAAATGTTGTAATTGCATTTAGAAGGAATGAACAAAAATATGTACTTCAAGTGTTGAATCATCATTTGAGAGTATTTAACATAACAGACATATAACTATATAAGATACTATATTGGAATAAGCATTGTGGGAAGAGAATATGTAAAACCAAAAACCCAAGAAATGTCAACACAAGCTTAAAGCAAATTATCTTTAGGACTTAAAGACCTGGCCAACATCTGGACAAAGGAAATAGGAAGGCCTTTCTGAATCAAAACTACATCGCCACGGATTTCTAAATCCTAAGGCCCAAATTTCAGGCTGCAGGGGACAGAATAATTTCCCCATAGACCACTGTCACCAGAGGTTCCTGCACCTGTAAATATGGACTGCAGAAGTATGTAAAGTGCAAAAGAATTGTGCAATTGAAAACAAGATCAAAACCAAAAGAAAAGAACTAGATTCTGACTTGGTATGTTATCTATGTCGAGCCTCATGATCTTCCCGAGCTAGGACTTCTTGTTTTGAGAGAAATTGTAAGGATCACCTTTACTTCCACCATCCCCCATCACGAAGTATAAAAAACCATCTTCTGGTCCGAAAAGAATCTGGCCACCGTGATGGGTACTGAATGAAAGGCCCATTCTAAAATTCGAGGTTTGAACAGGATAATGAAAAATTACTAACTTTTTAGAGGATTCTCTAACTTCTTGAGGTTTAGCATTTGTGCCCTGAAACTCAAATTAATACAGGGACAATCATGTTCTAGAGTTAATAATTTGTAACCGTGACAGAGAACTCTTGAACAATGTGTATGTATACCAGCGAGGCCTTTGAAGTGGTACCATTAGCAGTGTATTCTCCAATGACACTATGATATTGGCATGGCTGTGCTCCATTGTCAGGATCTATCTTCGAAGGATTGCACCCCACATCTGAGTTACATGAACATCTTCCAGAGCATTTAGGCCCTTATCACAGTTGAACCAAACAAAGAAGCAGCCATTTTTTACAAAGTTTGGATGGAATGCTATTCCCATCATCCCAAGCTCAGTATCATAGAACGCTTCATCAGTCAAGTCAAGAAAGGATTTGCTTCATCAAGCTCCAACATCTCTCCTGAGCCCTCCTTAGGAATTGTTGCCAACCATATCTTACCTGGTTGGTCAGATAAAAAGACTCGGTTAGACCCATCAGGATGATCTGCCATGTTAAGGTACGATCCATTCCCGATTTTCTCAAGGCAAATACCACTTGGGAGACTCAGATTTTGGAAATTGTTGAATACAAGTGGACCCCCATCAAAACATAGTGATTCATCATCAGAAGCTCCACCAAATTCATTGCAGAAAGTGCTTTCCGAATTCCATAAATCAGATAGCTTGGACGAAGAAGAGTTAACTATTATTCCATCCCCACTTTGTGAAATAAAAGGAAATTAAACATAGATGGCAACCCAAATTGCACTATACGGGTTTGGTTCCACCCGTGAGAGATAATTGGGTTTATATTTATTATTTTCTAAACCAACAACAAAACAAAACAATACAATGCTAATTTTAAGGGCCCAATCAAACTCCAATTTCAAGGATTCACAAGAAAATGTGCGTCTATAAAACCAAAACACCCAAACCCTAAAATCCAAACACACTAAAAAATCTTCTTCCTCCTCCTTCTTTATCACCATGAGTTTATCCGGTAACAAAAGCATTAGGGCATCTGCAGAAAAATCTCGAATCGTTCTCCGCGTCGTCCTGCTCGCAGATTCTAACGCCTTAGAGGTTGGAAACAGATTCTACATGATTGACTTAAATAATCATCCTCCGGCCACCGGATACGCCGTACAGCTCCAGCCATTCGCGGAGACCCCTCCCAATTTAAGAGTCCCTAAATGCGGCTGTGAAATCTCGAATTCATCCATAATCTACCTCTTCGGCGGCAGCCCGGTCCCGAACCAGGAGGCCAGCCGGGAAGTATATTACTATGATATTCGCTCGCCGGCATCCGGCTGGAGACTCGGGCCCTCCATGATGGCCGCAAGAAGCCGTCCCCGTTGCCAAGTCGCGCCCAACGGCTCAATTTACGTGTTTCCAGGCCACTACGATTACGTGGAAAAGAAGTTACCTAAGTCTCCAATTTGGGGTGAGGTTTTGGATCCTTTTGTAAATCAATGGACAGCTTTGCCCTCGCCGGAACCGGGTGTCATTGCTGGCCGGAACGGCCGGCGTGATATGTCTATCTATTTTTCGGACAGTGCAGTGTACGGCGATGGGCATATATTGCTGTCATGTCCATTGGACAGAAAGTTGTATCTGTATGACTTGCAGAGCAAGTCATGGAAGGTGTTGGTCTGTAAATTCTTCGATATTGGTTTACGAAGGTATGGGGGTGAAGCTGGATCAATACCACTCACGGTGGTGGATGATATCTTATACGTCTTCCACAGAAAATTATGGGCATATGATCTGAAGAATCCAAAAGCTGATCATGGTTGTAGCGTGGAGGGTTTGGATTTCGCGGATATTTCTCCTCCTTTGGATGGATTTGGGTCGGACGATCCTAACTATCCTTATCCTACAGCATTTGTGCATCATTTAGGTAATGGAAACTTGTGTTTGGTGTGGACGGAACAGGGGAATGGTAGGATTCTTCATTGTACAAAATTTAGGGTTTCTAAACATAGTGATGGAGGAAACGAGACTGCCTTCCGTGCCATCATTTTATCTTTTGCTGTTTACACTATTTGTAACTCAATTACTGAATCTTTTGCCATTTAATAATAATAATAACAACCATCACAGATTTCGTGATTTTCTCAATTTCAATTCATAAGTGTAATGATAAAAATAATAATAACAATCTTCACCGTTGCTGTGATAACTTTAATTCATAAGATCGAGTGTAGTGTACCAGTCTTTTCCTGCTGTCCCTTTCGAAAAAAACTCTATATATATTTGTATGACTTGCGGTGCAAATCATGGGAGGTTTTTGCCGATAATTTTCTCTTGTCATTAGGTTTTGGATATGAGTACCCCCGTTGATAATTTTCCCTTGTCATTAGGTTTTGGATATGAGTACCCCCGTTCGCTGGATGATATGTTGTATTATTTTGACAGAAAATTACGTGCAATTTTCCTATTTAGTACAATTTTATTTTAGAAGTCAACTTAAAAATACATGAATATATTCATTTGAATTGTATGATATTTTTTTAATGCATCATTCTATTGGTACATGTTCGATTTGCCTCTGCCATTCTATAAGTCTCTTCCTTTTTGCGTATGTTACACAAAATACAATGAGTTTAAAAAAAATCACAAGGAAACTTATAGTATAACTAGTACTTTATGATAAATATAAAATTTGTAATCTATATAATAAATAAAATTGTGCTAATATGCATAGAATTTCATTTTGATAATTAATTAGTTTAAATATTATTATGAGGTGACCCCACTAGCTTACTATTCTAGATCCGCCACTGCACATGAATATGTTTCACTTAATGGTGTGTTATATTTTGTGTTGTGCATGACTTAGCTCAAGAGTTCAAGATCACTGCTCAACCTAAGATCGATCAAATTCTAAGCCCCGTTTAAGTTTCCTACTTAAAGTTGGTTTATATGGCAGTTTAATGTTCCGTTAACCTTAAGTTAAAGGGATACCACTAATTAAGTTCTCTTGTAAAAGTGAAATAAGAATCCAGCAATTACTTAAGAAGGAAAAAGAGCACAACTATAAGATAGACACATTACTATAATTAGGAGTCCGACAAAACCAAATTGCACTCAATTTTCATCAAGATGCCAAATTTAAGGAGTGTACGAAAATGAGTCAAAGTTCCTGAGAAACTCGGGAATAGTGTGTTAATTTTCACCATAATCAGGTTTAGGGCTTGTTTGGTAACACTACTACATGGTTTTTGGATCTGACAATTCCATTTACTGGTTGCCACATAATATTGTGGCAGGGATGAAATTGAACTGTTGTGTTTGCTTACAGACAGCTTCTGGGTAG
>JAYMTF010000511.1:0-34554 GCA_036897485.1 Pelargonium nanum | reverse complement strand
GAGGATTAGTCTGAGTGTGGTAGAACGGCTTGAAGGTGCCAACCGCGAGTTAGCGGGCCCGTTCAGGAACCTCATGGTTTAGACAGAAAAAAAATGAAGATGATTTGAACATGTAAATATTGTACATACTAATTAAACTAGAAGGCCCAATTGTTTTTGTGTTTAAAAAGGAAAAAACTAGAAGGCCCAATGAGCTAGCCCATTATGATCCCCTTGAAAGCTGATCCATTCTTGGCCCATGAGCCCATTATGATTTTTTTCTCTCTATTTTCTAATGACATTAATGGAAAATAATCCTTACCATCAAGAAGTGCATCTCTTTTGAGTCTAAGATAAGAAGGTGAGAGAAAAATAAATAAATAAAAGCAACATCGATTAGAACTTGCATCAACTCATATTTCGATAAACTAACACCAACGTGCACTACAAAAAATATCGTCTTTCGCGACGAAAACAATATATATAACAGTTGATGAAAGTGTACAAGAAACAAATTAGAGGCTTTTCGCGATAACAAAGTTGATGACCATCATTTTATAATTTTACGTGGGTTAAAGTTTTCTTTTTCAATAGAATTTAGTCTTTGACGAAACAATTTTCGTACACTAACAACACACATTAACACGATTAATAGATGTATTGCGTTGACTCATACAACACAAAAACAACATATTTATACAAGTCGATAGCTCTAAACTCGACACTCAACACTCAACACGACACAAAGACAACACGCTCAACCGAATTGTTGAATATATATATATATACATACATATATATATATATATCACTTTTAGCAATAAAATAGAGACAATTTCTAACACTACTCACTACCTATCCTACCAAGTTACCAAAGGCTATATTGGAATCTTAATCTAATCTTGTCACAAGGTGATCAATACCTTTTCTTTGGATGCTTTATATCAACAAATATTCTGACAGTTCCAATTAAACTTTTTGTAATTATCAATTTTAATTTTGCTTCTCAAACATAATTGTATTGTATATAATATGATGATAATAATATTTGGGGAAACTACCTTGGTAATTTTAAAATTCATTAAAGAGATGTCAAGTTGTATATAGAAAGTTGGAAATATTATAAAATTTTAAAATATTGTTTTATTAAATTCAATTTGATCCATTATTATTACGTACCAAGAAAATAATTTTTGGTATAATAATAATTGGGAAACTATGTAGCTAATTTAAAATTAATTAAGGAGACAGCAAAATTTATATATGTTAAATAGAGGGAGTTGAAAAATAATATATTCATTTTAAAAATAATGATTTATTGAAGTATTGGTCAATCTTAGTTGCTAAAGAGCCATTTGTCATCACCTTGTTAACCTAGGAGCTTCATGAAGCTATAGGTTTTTTCTTTATTTCTTTAATTATTGCTAATGATTATGTTATAATTAAATTGCTTGAAAGTTTGAATAAAAGTATAAAATTAAACGAGAAGATTGAGATGTTTACATTATATAGAATCTATAAGTCATTTTCATTTAATTGGATTAAAAGCATAAACAAAGAACGTATGAGTACGAGTGATACTTGCTCAACAATATTCACTCGATGTTAAAATTTATTTGTACATTTGATAATATGTATATAAAACAAACCTTGATTGTTCTAGAAATATCAAGGATGATATCGCTCGGGCATATATATATAATTATCGACCTACATAATAATTTTATATGTATAATTTACTCCATTATATATAATAAACCCTATGCAATTGAATAAAAGAAAATAGAAAGCAAAAATAATTGTGAATTGTATAACATGGATTGTTTGTAATAAGAAGCATTCAATGGATGTAAAATGATGGAAGAATAATGGAAAGGAGAGACCAAAGTTGAAGCATATATACCACTCTTCAAGCTTTTTCCTTTTTGCATCTACTTTTAGGTTATAGCAATATAAGATTCTATGAATACATAGCTTGTTTTTTAATCTTATTTTATGTTATTTTGAAAGTTCGTTTACAGTCTCTCAATGTATTGTCGCATGTTATATTTTTCGAGTTTCTTAAAGAGTTAGCAATCAAATGCATTTATTGTTGAAATAGGAAAAAAAATAGTTTCTTCGACCCCATATACCTCAAAACATAAAAGATGAAAAACATAAATAACATGGTAAAATGATTTTGTTTCATTTAAACTAATATCTATAATACAAATAATAAAAATGACTAAATGTCTTTCAAACGCCTTCAGAATGCAAAGACATTAAGAAAACTAGAGCCCAAAAGCGTTTCATCTCTTAAATCACGACCAAAATATACGCAATAAATGTATAAAAAAAATTGCGTCCATGGTAAATTTGTAATTAAGAATCTAAGTATTTGACATGATAATTCAAATCACTCTTGATATTTGACGGAAATCAGTGTTTTCTTATGGAGATCGTCAACGAAATTCGTAAAATTTTCTTAAAGCGAATTACATGGAGATTTTTTTTCTTGATGTAAATAATTAAATTGATTTATACAAACACAAACAAGCTATGTTGACAACTTGAAGACACAAACACACGTATTGAGAAGTTGACATGGAGATTTAATAATTAGAAAATTAGTGAGGCATTTTGTTAAGTTATGTGAAGCATTTTATAAGTCAAATTGTTTTAGCACAACATCACAAGTGCAGTTTGACTAGAGCCGGCTTTAAGCTAGATTCTATTTTCAATTATTATTATTATTATTATTATTAACTATTACTAAACATGTTGAATCGTGCAAAGAGTATAACCCAGTTATTAAACATGTTGTATTCATATTATATCGTGCAACACACAATTTGTATATTTTTCAATCTAAATTTTGATTGTATTGTTTCATTCTGAATTAAAAAGTTCTTTATAATTTGACCAAAAATCTAAATTGTTTATTATGATTTGGTGGTATAAAAATTTCATGAAAAAAAATAATTTATATTTTATCGTGTAACACACGATTTGTATAATTTTCAATTTAAATTTAGATTGAATTGTTTCATTCTGATTTGAAAAATTCTTCATAATTTGACCTGAAATCGAAACTGTTATTTACATTTTGGTGGTATAAAAATTCCATAAGACAAAAGGTCAAAAAAGATCAATGTCCTTTACTGGTTGGTCCTTTTTGTTTTGGGGGCCACATATAGTTTTTGGCTTTCTCCATTAAGATTCCATACTCAAAATTAACCATTCTTTATATTTCAATGGTTTGGGACACTCATCAATCAACTGCACAATTATTAGGTAGATTTGTTTAGTAAATATTTGTGAATAAATTCCAATAAACTACATACTTAAAAATGAGTTCTACTAAAAATGTACCAAACTCCAAAGTTATTAGATCGAAAGTTCAATAACAACCCTTTTTTAACACGTTTTCTCATACAATTTCCTTCTTATCTTGACCCGTCAATACCAGCTTTTCGAATATTATCATTTTTGTACACCATTTTTATCTAATTATCATTTGCATTCAACTCAAACTCGTAACCTTCAAAACCACACAACAAACATGTCTCACTTCTTCCCCGTAATTTAGCCTTAATTAACAAATAGTGCCCAAATTTTTCATTATCTTTTATTTTTGGTTATATTTTGTGTCCAAATCAAATCCGCCCTACCACTCTCGTAATCCAATCCTTCCTCAAAAGTTCCAAAAAACTATCTCCAACATTCACATTTCCAAATAACCACTAAAAAACTACTTCTTTTAACTCTAGTTAAAATATTTTTGTGGGTTCTAGTCGCTTAATACAGATACGACCAATTTTTTAGTCGAGTCAAGTTGATTTTTCTTGGGTACAAATTCACACATTTTATACGTAAAAATCATTCTCGAACCCGCAACTCACATCACATTCCAAGTCGATTCGAATAACATCTTTCTAGAACCGAAAAATTAGTCATGAACCCATGGGCACCAAAAATATGGTCTTAAACTTAGTGAGTTTAGACCACATGAAATATAGCCGACCAACTTTCAGGGCGGTTCTGGTTGAGTGTTTTTTCATGCAGTCTTGTGGGCAAACTCACACATTTTGCATGTATAACCCGACCCATAACCCACACGCCTTATAAGTCGGGTAAAAAATAACAATTTCATCCCAAATCCGATTCAAAATTCAATCTCACCTCATAGTCTTTACAATCTGAACCAAAAACCTGAGTTGTCAATTCCATCCTCACACCTCCCCCATAACTTAGCCTTAATTAACCAATAGTACCCAAATTTTTAAAATTTTATATATTTTGGTTCCTTTTCTTGTGTATGTCCACATCAAAACCGTCCTCCCACTCTCTTATAAAACCCTCCCTCAAAAGTTCCCAAAACTATCTCCAACTTTCACATTCCCAAAATACCCCTCCAAAGAACATGACCGGAAAACGCCCCCAACCCACCAGCCCCGCCGGCAGCCCCTCCTCCGGCAACCTCTCGGACGGCGGCGGCGCCTCCTCGAAGGACCAAGACCGCCTCCTCCCGATCGCGAACGTGAGCCGGATCATGAAAAAGTCACTCCCGGCGAACGCCAAGATCTCGAAGGAGGCCAAAGAGACCGTCCAAGAATGCGTCTCCGAGTTCATCAGCTTCGTCACCGGCGAGGCCTCCGACAAGTGCCAGCGCGAAAAGCGGAAGACCATCAACGGCGACGATCTCCTGTGGGCCATGACCACCTTAGGATTCGAAAACTACGTCGTTCCGCTCAAAGGTTACCTCCACAAGTACCGCGAGACCGAGGGCGAGAGGAGCTTCATGGCCAGGTCATCATCATCGTCGATGCAGGTTCAAGAAGATCATGACCATCACCACAGCCACGTGCACGTCCACCCTGGCGCCACGTCGACATCGGCGGTTGGGAATGATTTTTACCATCACCGAGGCTTGATCAACGGCGGAGATTTGGCGTTTTACGGTGCTGGTGGAGGTGGCGGAGTAGCGGATCGTAACGGAGAGAGAGCTAGCCATGTTCAACATGGAGTGCTTGAGTGGTAGTTTTTTTTTTTTTTTCAAATATAAATATTATTTTTATATATTTTAAAATAGCACACGAATTCTGGCCTGATACTCAATTTGGTACCTAAAACTTTTAATTTATACTAATTTTAGCACATGAAATTTTAATTTGTACCATTTTGGGGTACAAATTTAGAGTTTATATATTATTTTATATAAATTGTGTACTAAATTGAGTATCAAGTCAACAATGATGTATCGACTAGTGGCACTAATCCTTCTTATTTTATTTTATTTTAGTTCTATTGATATTTAAAAAGTTTGAGTAAGGTATATGAAAGTTTGTCGTTCTTATGAACATTTGAAATTTGCGATTAGGTTACTCAAGTTGGGATCTTTGGTTATCAGTACGTTCATGTCTAATGTATTATGTAATTCATCATTGGTCTTAATGAATTTTTTTGAGCATTTGAGATTTGCGAATTAGATTACTCATGTTACGGTTTTATGTCAGGTCGGTTTATAATGTAATATGTAATTCATCATTTATCTTTAATGAAATTAATATTTTCTTCAATCATAGAAAAAAGTTGAAGATGGGAGATTCTTGTGGTTGAATTTTTCCAGTAATATGTTTAATTTTTAACATAATGTTAATGAGTATAAATCATAAATTTAATGAGATTCTTGTGGTTGAATTTTCCCAGTATTATGTTTAATTTTTAACATATGACTTAATGTTAATGAGTATAAATCATAAATTTATTGAATAGTCATCATTGTGCAATGCACTTATATGGAGCTGAAAATTTGAACTCGAACTTAATTCAATCCACATTTTTAGATATAACCTTGAACCCGATCTAAGATCCGCCCTTGAAAAGAAGTTGAGCTAGATCCTTCACAACCAAACCAAACCCAACCCAAAACCCAAATAACCAACTCTACATATATGTGCCTATAACATAATATTTTATCAATAATGTGGCCATTAGAATGTGGAACACAGCAAAATAAGAAAAAACAAGGGCTGTTTTTGTCATTAATAGTCTATAGAATATAAACTTCTAGTAATACAATACAAACCTAGAGTCAAGAATGAGCTCAAGAAACCATTGAAAAAGCCTCAACAATGTCATGTATCTTAATTCTTACATCTCTCTCCCTATCATTAACATGAAACTTCAATTTCTCTTGTCTAAATTTTCTGAAACTAATAGTTTACACATCTTCATTCCTCATACACCAATCGTAATGTCGAAGAAACGAAAATGGCACGAGGCACCAAGGGCTTGCCTCCGGACAAAATCTTCGATCATTTTCACTTCTTGGCAGTGAAAGTAGGCTTTTGGATGACTTCCCAACCATGTTGTTCCTTTGCGAAGCAAAATCATAGAACCTCGTGAGCCTTCCCGTAGTATCTGTTTATGAAAGGAGACTGCAAAGGAAAAAGAATATTCTCAGAATACCTATCACACCCGATTACCCAAAATGAGAAAGGGTTGAAATTAGTCAATGACAAGTATTTTATATTCGAACAGCAGAAAGTGATTTCTGAATCCTAGAGTAAGACCGTAAAATTCACTTAGCTGCTAATCTAGTTTTGTCAGAATGGGAAAGAAACAGGGAACAATACACTTCTGTGAAGATAGTTTTGTCAGAATGGGAAAGAAACAGGAAGCAATACACTTGTGAAGGTAATCGTCATTGAAAATCAGAGAAAGCATCCTTGAAAATTAGGTGTATATTAGAGGTGGCTATTTAGACCCAAGGGGTTTGCATAAAATAAACCCAATTAACTCAAAAATCAGAGAAAGCATCCGAAAATTAGGTGTATATTAGAGGTGCCTTTTTAGACCCGGTTAACTTCCGGGTTGAGCTAAGCAACCCATAAGTGTATTGAAGAAATGCGTATATCCTAAATGTGAGAAACATAGAGCAGGATGGTATATCCAATTTTTTACCTTTACATTTGAAACATCAGGTGTATCAGGTGAAGGCACGGGATAGAACTTGTAAAACTTCATTGCCTCGAATGCCGCTTTGGTTTCCTCACTCATTTCTTCAATGGCTTTTTTTCGGGCTTCCCTGGCCTATAATGTAGCAATCAGTAAACAAGTCATATCTCTGTGATTTAGAAAATAGAATCAATGTGCTTCCAATAACTAATATCTGCAACACATTACCTCTCTATTAGCTTTCTTTGCTTCTCTAACTTTCTCCTTCACAAATTCCTAAGAACACACAAAATCAATTAATGGCCCATAACATGGAAAAGAGTTACTTGAAACCTTTTATTGATAGTTACCTTGAAGGCATCCTTCTGATCCTCAGTTAATTCCTCCTCCTTGATCAAATCATTGGCGAAATCCTAACGAACAAATATTTATATTAGTATTTTTGAAATTCCTAACCCCAGTTAAAAAAATATTCCATTGGTGTAATCAAAATATGTATATATATACACAGTACAAGGATGCTAAGCCAAGGTTAACTCGGCTTATATAATGAGCCACCAATCACATTAGAACACATCATTAAAAAGACACAAGGTGACATGTTATTGGTTTAACTTAGACTCCCTCCCTCCATATCTATATATAGATAAACTAAAAAGGCACTAATGGAAAGGCTACAAAAGATTCATGGAATGGAGGAATAAAATGTTGAAATAAACAAGATCCGTCTAATTTAATAATACGACCATCCCAACTAAAACAATAGAAATCATTCAAGCCACACTCATAATAATAATAAAAGCTAGTTAAGTACCTCAAGGGTATCCATATCCCAATCAAATTCACAGAAAACCTGCACATACAAAAATATATTAACATAGATATAATTGAAGAACATCATTATTGGGCTGTATTTTATAGAAATTTTGAAAAAGTAATCGGTGTTTGGTAAAACTCAGTAAGTTAGATAACAAAATTCGATAGGGTTTACAGAATTTGATAGGGTGATGCAATAAAATCTTCCTTGAAGTATCCAAATACAACCAGTGGCTTCTTAGAGAATCCCCAATTTGACTTTCTAAATGCCAGGTTTAAATTGAGATGTAAAGAAAACTTCTAGCAAAGACGCTGAGATGGGGTTCTATCAGGAAATAGAAGAAGATGCATAAAAGACACTAGAAAAACAACATCCCCAATTAGCCCTAGAAAGTAGTATCTAGAATAAATAAGTTTGAATTTCTAAACCCAGCTGAGCTCATTCATATTCCAAACATTATATAAGCATACCGGTTTTGGTTCTGCTGGGTAAATTATTTGAACCACAGTGCTTTGTTCAGTGTCATCTTCCTTGAAAGGCTGATAGAAATCTGTCACGAATAAAAGCATATCAGGAAGTATACAAAAAGGCTGGCATAGCAATAATGAACCTATTTATTTTATGCTGCTGCACACAACTTGAGTAGCAAAAGTTCCATCAGATCAAATTTACAAAGTTTTTGGTTGGCATGGCAATAATGAAACTAATTAATTTATGCTGCTACACACAATTTGAGTAGACAAAGTTCCATCATGCCAGCCAAAAACTTTGTAAATTTTTCACAACTAGGAGGTACATAAACACCCCTTTCCTTTCAGTTTCTTGCTTCGTGAAGCACAGTAATCACCAGAAATTCATCTAGTCATCATTAAGATATCACATGGTTTTGTGAACTGTTGCAATTTGAACATCTAAAGTAGATTG
Source organism: Pelargonium nanum (assembly GCA_036897485.1). Taxonomy (NCBI): domain Eukaryota; kingdom Viridiplantae; phylum Streptophyta; class Magnoliopsida; order Geraniales; family Geraniaceae; genus Pelargonium; species Pelargonium nanum. The sequence continues at coordinate 25,895 of JAYMTF010000511.1, read as the reverse complement.
ATCACTTACAAGGGAGGCAGTATTCATATTTCTTAACGCGCTCTATCTTCAAGTGCTTCAAAGCAGCTCTACAAAAGATAATAAATCAATTAATTAACATACACAAGTGCTAATTTTAAGACCCAGACAGGAAATGGTAGCTTCAATGATTCTAACAGCAATTGACCTGACTTAACATATACTCCAATCCATAACAAGCACATTTTAATATAGCTTCTAATTACACCTATGTCGTTATAGAAATCTTGATTGTTGAAAAAGGGCTGAACTTATTGATGTGATGTGGTCACCAGTGGCATGAGAGTCTATTCCGATTAGTTGATATGAATGCCTTATTGCATTCATAACTAAACCCTAAAATATTGAGCTTTTTCCAAAGAGAAAATATATTCTTAAGGAGCCAAGAAACTATCCAATGAGGACACATAAAACCCAAGAAAGAGAGAAGGCAAGAGATCCCAGTACCTTCTTTGAGTGCAACTCAAAATGAAAATCTGAGATTTCAGTTGTTCAACTTGGCTGTCTCTGTAAAAGAATTAAACCAAACAATCATATCATTAAATAAGCAATGAAGATGCAGAGCGAGAAGCGTCAACTGCAATTAGTTCAAAGAACAATAAAAATATTATAGTAAAAAGATACCTGTCCTCTAGTGGAATATATGGAACCCAGTCCATTTTCATTTGTTTCATGGGAACAATCTCTTCAGCCTCCCTTTGAACAGAGTTAATACCAATCTTATCAGAGGGTGGGAAAGGTGATACAACCTGTCAAAGAATAAAACCGAATGCCAGAGATTTTAACAAGCCTATTGTGCTTCAAAATTTTCTAATTAAATATAGAGAAATTATACGGTGCCATTAGAAAGGTTTAACTATTGAGAAAGGAATTGTGATCACATTAAAAAAAAGGCTTAACTGATTGATTGCCTACCCAATTTAATTCAAACTTCCATCGCATTTAAGTGAAAAAGATTGTAATAGTTAAGAAATGATGGATACTTGAGCAGTATGTAAGACATGGGTTTCGGATGGAAAAATCAGTTTTCAACTTGGCATAGTATTTACAAAAACAAAAAAAATACTGCACCAGGAACACCAATTCCAATATCTAAGCAAAGCAGCAAATGCAAGAAAATTAGCCATGTTCATCAGAGGCTACATAGCATCACGTGCAATATGAGAAACATGAAGCATTACAACATACTAGGAAAACCAAACAAAAACAACTTTCAAGAAATAGCAACTATAACAGAAGCACACATTAAACATCTAACTGCAACTACAGAAAAAGACTTACAGCCACCACCACCGGTATGACGACAATTTTGTTTAAACCATTGAGGGGGACCAATTGAGCTGTGCAGGTACAAAAAAAATAAGCATCACTTGCAAGGAAAATAAAATGATAAACAGCAAATAATAAGCACTAGTAGTATAATATGAATTAAAATGCCAAGTCTACTATGAGTACTATCCTTCAAATAAATTATAAAATTTGACAGGCTACTTACGCTCAGTACACCCGAAGAGATAAACTTTCTGCCCATGTAGCTTTCCATCTTCCTCAAATGCTTTCTGGACAGCATCATTAAAACCCATTTAGCACAACTTAATTTAGTTTACCCTTTTAAACTACATCTATGTCAATAAACTAAACATCAACTGAAAAAGGTGAAAGGAACAAATGCTCTCACTCACTTCAAGATTGGAAAAATCCCACTTGAATTGGTAGACGGAGTCCAATTGATCCCACTGAAATCAATTACAGTAAAGACAAAATAACATAAGCAACATTGTTTCATATACAGAACAAAACATTAAAGAAACAACTATTGTGATTAAAAATAAGAGTGAAGGTTTCAAACAAACCTCAGTCCCAACAGGAAACACTTGCTTCCATAGGTCTTCCTGCATAACATATTTCCAAAATAAGAAACAATGTAGCGGTTACATGTTTCAGGAAGCTCAATTTATCCATACTGGCATCTCACAAAATCGATAAGGGAACAACGAAATTGAATGAATTCAACACAAAATGAGCTCAAAAACACAAAATTAGAAAGCAAAACAAAACCCAAAAAAGACCAAACAAATCAATTCAACAGAAACAAACCCACAATCAGCATAAAATAGGCAACAATGTAAGCAGTTATACTCTTCAGAAAGCTCCATTTCTCCAAAACTAGCTTCAAACAAAATTCAGAAACAAGTTCTTGAGAAAATAATTCAACACCAAATCAGCTCAAACAGATAAAACTTTCAAGCAAAACAAAAACCCCCAAAAAAAACAATTCAAACCAAATGGCACACAAATGGATTTCAAATTTCAACACATCCTATGAAATAAGTTACAATGTAGCAGTTACATGCTTCAAGAAGCTCCATAAACTGGTTTCACACAAAACCAAAAACAAATTCTTGAGAGCTCAAAACCAGATAAAATTTGCAAGCAATACAAATCAATTCAAAACAACCGAACACAAGCACAAATTCCAACTCTCAAAGCCTAACAACGAAGAAATATACCAAGTTCCGCTTGTCCTCGAAGTACTCGGGTTCGGTCTCGGGCTTAGCTTCCTTAACACGCTTAGCTCTGGTCGATTCCTTTTTGCTCTCCTCTTTCTTCGCCGCCGGAGCCGCCTTTCTCTTCGCTCCTTTCTTCATTGTTCTCAAATTCGCTTCGCTCCGAAGAAGAAACTACCGAAACCAAAAACCAGAAACCGATACAAAACCAAAAAAACGAAAAATAGGGTTTGGCGGTGGATCTTGAATTCAAAAAAACCCACAATGCAGAGAGAGAGAGAGAGAGGAGAGAGAATTGAAGGAAAAACAAAGGGCTTGGATTTAAATACTGAGGAAAATTTGAGGTCCAAGCGTTGATGGTACGCGATTCGACCAGTAGGGTTTGGATTTAGGAGAGAGAGAGTGGAGAGTACAAAAACGACAGGTTCTAGAGAGAGAAAATGGAGAGGCGCGATTGTGAGTTTGGGTTTTCAGATTCAGAATGTAAAATTCAAATTTTAGAGAGAGAAAGAGAGAGAGAGTCAATAGAGACAAAATAACTGTTATTGAAATTAGCGTTAAATTCAAGCAAGGAGGGGTTGGTTAAAATGGATCTCATCGATTTATGAATTAGATTCACATAACTAAAATTGCGTGTCGGGTCGGGTAAACTTGGTAAAATTTGCTTGATTCCACTCATTATTTGAATCGCGGCACAAAACTTGAATGATTTTGCAACCCTTTCAGATTAGAGTTGGTTATGCTTTTAACCTGATTCTGACCAAATATCTGAATTGTCGCTTCTAGCCATCGTTTGGGCTAACGATATAGGTAGAATTGTATGAATTTGCGGATAGGACAGATCGGCTACGATTTAATGAACTAAGACATGTACTCCATTTGTATGCTTGCCGCCTAGAATATGTGTGACCCGTGGCCCGAAAGTAAGGGTTGTAATTTGTGTTCGCAATTAACATTGAAAGTTTATTACGATGCATGTGCTATTCAACACAATCTAATTAAGTTTACACTAAATATACATAAATTCATTTCGTATTCTCTTAATGTCATGAGTTAGAACTCAAATTGTTAACTCTGTCCAAAATGAATAGGGCGGTTTGAACCACGTGTGGTTTAGTGGGCGAACTTGCTGTAGGGCGGACTCACAAATATTTTTGACACATCCTAGGTAATGTATTAGCCAAAACTCGGATAATTTTTAGTGTATCACATATGAAGTCATAGATTTTACCATAGTATTATGAATGACTCTCAACTAAGCTAAATTAATCTTAACTTAGAATGGACTCTAAATAGTAAATATAAATATTTAGTTTTAGATTCAATTTGTTTAGATGCTATTGACTGTTTAGTTGTTCCACTTTATGGTTTTGGGGATACAATTTCTTTATTTATTATATTGTATTTGTAACAAAATCAAAGACAAAATGGAAACAAGTATTGGTAATTTATTACATATATAGTATATGTGATTTTATTCATGTATTTTGTCTAAAATAAAAGTTGAGATGATAGTACAATTCATCACTTTATTCACAATCTGTCTCATCTCACTTGTAAAAAAATAGAATTTACAATTTCAACAAAATAAATACGGGGTATGAAATATTTATATGTTCCCTTAAAATTGTCGTTACATCGGAACAACATTAGTAAAAAAACATAGTTTAATGACCATAACATGAATATTCTTATGAACAACTATCGATCAACATCAATGCATAAGTTTTTTATACTACAATCGATGTGGTGAATCATTGTCTGGTGTTACATTGAATACTACGACTTGATTTATTTACGAGCAACTTGAAACGACATGGAAATATAAATATGTTTAGAAAATTACATCTTGAATGGATTTGACACTCACTTTGCAAATCTACTTGTATGTGTCAAATGGATCCTAGTATATAAGAACCAATTTAATGGGCCTTGAAAGCCCATAATATGGCTACGAATGATTTTTGACTTTTGTGCACTTAAGTATTAAATGCAAATGGGCAACACTAAGGGCATCAATTTGGCCCACGGGCTGTCCAAATTTGAACTGATTTGGTGACCCGGACCGGCCCATGTTCTAAAAATATTTATTTATTTATTTTAAATAAATTATAGTGTATATATATTATTTATAACCTTATCTCATATTGCTCATATTAGAACTCAAGACCTTACATAAAAAGGTGTGTCTAATCTTCTAAATCGGACATCATGGTATTGTATAAGATAGGTAATTACACCCGATTCGATGTCTCGTTGTGAACAAGCACTCACGTCGCTTCTTCATGCCAAGTAGAGGTGGCAATTCGCGCCAAATCTGAGGCCCATGGGCACCTTAATCCCAATCAACCATTGAGTCGGGCCAAAACTACATAATGTTGATTGAATTGAACGCATTCGCGTGATAATCTGATATATTTTTCGGCTCAAAACATGCAACTAATCCGTACCTACAACGAGGCGGGCAGGTGAGACCCTTTCAACCCAAGCTCGACCCGATTTAGGAGACAAATTGAGAGGGAAGGAGATTTTATTGTAAATTGTGAAAAGAGTAAAAAAAGGTTATTATCTAGGTGGTGATGTTCTTGAATTTGGTGAGAGGAAGGCAAAATGGTTTACAAGGAGATTCTTGGACAAATGAAAAAACTATTAGCTACTTTCAAACAAGTAGATAAGGACAATTTTTCTTACAATTACAACCATCTATTACTTATGTTCATGCCCATAAACATTACACATTGATAAGATCCACTTACACATATATACACATTACAAAGAAAAAAACATTGGAAGTGAAAAAAAAGAAGAAAATTAAGTAGAAGATGAGTTGGTTTTGGCACCTGCACCTGACCCTATAGCTGGTTTGGTTGGTCTTCTTCCTCTAGCCATAGCCTTCATTGAGAGCACCTCTTCCTGTTATAATAATATTCATTAAACGCGTAACTCACAGTTAGAGCTGATAATTTATATCAGAGTAAACAAACACGAGAAACTCGATCCACATTTTAGAAATTTGAGACCCACGAAATAAACATATTGATCAACCGGCCAATTTGGGATCTAGTCAAGAAATCTCTCAACTATTGAAAACTGACCAAAATAATCATAACTTCGGTAATGTCATAAATATGCTACTTAAAAGTTGAAAATTTAGTCATAAATATGAAAAGAGAGAAAAAGAGAGAGACATTACAGTGAACTTCATGTCTTGTTCATCTTGTGGAGGAGGAGGATCTATAGCTTGTTGTTGATGATGATGATTTGATGAGTCATAACCAAAGCACTTGAGAATAGTTTTTAGCATTTGGTCAAGGACATTGCAAAGGTTCAAGTTGTGTTCTTCATCCATATCTCTCTTCTTCTTCTTCTTCTTCTACACTTTGCTCTCTCTCTCTCTTCTTTAATGGTGTTTTGACTCAATATTTACTCTGCAACTTTGTATTGTACAGAGCATTTAAAGAATGAACCAACTCTCTCTCTCTCTACATATATAACGCATTTCTTGGATGTTATTTTTCTATGGTAAAAGGTCCAATTTGGTCCCGAACTTTGGTGTTTTGAACCAATTTGGTCCCTACATTTTTTTTAACCACAAATAGTCCTTGAACTTTAGTGTTTCGCCCCATTTTGGTCCCTAAACTTTGTTTTGAGCCGAAATGGTCCATGAACTTTCACATAATGACCCAAAATGGTTCTTGTCCTAAGAGTTTATATTAAAAGTTCAAGACCATATTGGGTCAATATTTGAAAGTTCATGCACCATTTTGGGTCAAAACAAAGTTCAAGAACCAAATTGGGTCAAAACACCAAAATTTAATGACAATTTTTGGTTAAAAAAAATTTGATGACAAAATTAAGTCAAAACATCAAATTTTAAGAATCAAATTGGGTATTTTACCTTTTTTTTTTCCATTAGAATAGAAAAATAGTAAACTACAATATTTATGCAGAAGAAAAAGAAGGGCCCACATTGGGAAGCCCCAATGAAGCATAAAAATTATGCAAAGAGCATTTGACCACCGTAAATTTATCCATTATCATCCCAAAATAAAATAATTTACGATGACGTGATCTAGAATTTATGTTGCAACTTGCAAGAGATGGTTGACGATGACGTGATCTAGATGTGACAATTTCAAATTTCAACCCAAGATGTTCGAGTTTAAGATTTTTATGTACAACGCGCGGCTCGAACCTTTCACAAAATAAATCTCATAAAATCAACTTGAAATCAAATCGCTTTTTAGATGCCAGTGGCTTCAAGTCCAAATTGCTAGCTTTAACTTGATTCATCAATCTAGCCAACCATTTCCGCTCTATTTATTTTTTGTACTTGAAAAATGCATTCCAAAGCTAATTTTTGTTCTATTCATAAGTTTCAAATGAATAAACAATCAAATAACGATTTATGTAATATGATATATTTGCAAAATTTGAACCATACTATCGTGTTCAAATATAATTTATACCAATAAAATACCTCATGTCTATTTTGATATTTACAAAAATATACACTTCCTTTAAGCTGTTTTTATCCGAACACACTACTTCGAAAAAACTTCGTCAAATCGCCAACTCCTTTGAAGTTTCATTCGCCTCTCCTTCCAGCTCTTTCCAGTTCTCAAGTAGAGTTATACCTAAACCCCCCTTTCTTTTTTGTAATGGTCAAAGGTTCTTTATCATTGTCATGTTGTACAACAATGACTAACCAAACCAAAGAAATTTCACAAATTGATTGACCAAAGAGAGAAAAATTAGGTGTAAACATCATCTTTCTTTTCTATGTTCAGAGGGAGAAGAGCAATGATCAGAAGCAGAATCAAGAAGGCCCAAACACTTGAGAAAAGCAGTTCTAGCAAGTCTAAAGTAAAAGCATGGGTGGAAGATATTGTTTTGGCTCACTTCAGTTAATGTTGAGTCCTCTCTTTGTGTTATTGATTCTTCTACTCTCAGCACTGATCTGCTTGTGCTTGTTGCTATCTCTCCCTTTATGCTTTGGCTTCCTCCTACCTGAAAATAGTCTACAATTCATTAGATCCCGAACGGGGCAAGGGGCATGGATTGGGGAACGGGGCGGGGACGGGATCACAAAACCCGCCCCAAACCTGCCCTGTTGCCATTCCTATTACTAATTTCAATGGGAGTTATCATTTGATGTGGTTGGGCTGACAATTTGTGTCACGACTTTGTGACTAGATGGGGTTATTATTTGTGGTACTATTGTCCTAGTTGATGCTTTTATGGGTTTATCCATTTAACAGAATACAAAACTTTCAAATTAACACGAATACAATCGGTGGAGACGACTTGTCAACCCTTAAAAAGTAGTGGAAGCCACTGTAGCAATTCATGGTGCTGAACAAAGAAGGATCTGTTTGTAACTTATACATTTCACATCTAAAGCCAAATTAGGCAAAAACTTCAACAAGAAGATGACACATGAAACTTTCCAAACAATGTTATCATCTTCACAACCTAAAAAGTAGAGTATTTTACAAACCACCAACCAAAAAAGGACTAGAATGGGGGCAATTATTTGTGGACCTACTGTCCTAAAAAGATTGATTATAAGTTGTAACATTTTTCAATATTTTGTTTCTATATATTTGTAATCATTTATCTTGTACTCCTATCTTTTAAGCCCTAGTGCAGTTTAGCATGGTTCAGGAAGTACATATAGGACCCATCACCCATATATTACCAGAGCTTGTAAAGATGAGTGAGGCTTTCAAAGAATGAAACCTCCAATTGTCTTTCCTTTTTCAATGTTTATTTAATAACCCGAAAATGAAGTTACGCAAAATATAATCACCAATCACCAAACCGAATCTATTCAATCTGAATCGGTCCAGTTTAATTGGTTCTTTTTCGGTTGAGACCCAATCATATCTAAAACGTCACATGACACATTTAACTGGTTAGAGACATTTAAGAACATATTTTTTTCCGTCCCACTACACGCAAATTGAATAACACAAAAAAAATAAAAAAATACAGATATTGGACCAAATCAAAAGTTCATGGCCTAAACCGGCCAAACTAGAAGCTCTTAACATTTTTTTAATTAAGCGACACAGCTAAGTGGATGGAACGATTACTGTTTTTTGCCCTAATATTTTCAACACATTTCACAAAAAAAAAATCCCAAAAAGAATTGTCTTTGTGAAGAAGACAAAGTCCAATGTCAGGCTGGGACTAGAATGATTAAAGAATAGCATACCCATGATGCAGATTTGATTCTTCCAAATTAAAAACAGTAAATGAAAACAATATAGTACTGTAAACATTATTCAATAAGCATTGCTGAAAACAATAAATCAAAGGCAAATATCGATATTATTAAACTATAATTGAATTTTCAACTAACAGTCTAAACTTGAGTTTGATCGATACTCTAATATGATATTCAACTTTCTTAACCTAAGTTATTTCAGCCTACATGGCGTGTCAGGTTCAACGTGCGCTCTAATACGAAATAAAAATTTAAACCCGCAGACAATCAAATTTGTTAGCTGACTTCCATCATTCGCTTAAATTTGGACCGACTCTACCTAAACCCCTCACCTCTTGCAGATCAGATTCAGTCAGATCTTTTAAACCCGAAACCAGTTAATAGTCTAATATGTAACTGAACTACAATTCTTCGATTATATTCACCTATATTGATCCTCTAATTATACATAATTTTCAGGTTCAGTTTGCCACGTAAAAAGGTCCGATACAGTCAAACAACCCTCAACCTGACTTGACTAGACACATGCACCTCTTGCAGGTCGAATTTGGTTAGATCTTTTCAACCCAAACCCCGTTAATGGTCAAATTTGTGAACAAACTTCAATTACTAGCTTAATGGTCAAATTTGAAACGGACGGAATATAATTTCCGGGTCAGATATGTCATATAAAAAGTTATCACCGGGTAAGAAGCAGACACTTGTACCTCTATCGGGTTGAATTTCAGTTAGATCTTTTTAACGCGAAACCCGATAACAGTCAAGTTTGTGACTGAACTTCAACTATTAACTTAAAACTTTCAATTAAATTGATTCTCTAATTATGTTTAGAAAAAAAATGATTCTCTAATTAGATTTAGTCTATATTTAAATTTTGGAAGCTTAAAAATATATCACAGCAATGCATTAACTGTCACAGCTCACAATGCGCTCCAAACAGTTTCTAAATTCGCACGAAAATTACTGAGAAACCAAAGGCAATTTCTCATCACCCAAACAGTCTCCTAACCGTAGTTTCTAAATTCGCACGAAAAATACTGAGTAACCAAATCCAATTTCTCAGCATCCAAACAGACTGTTCGGTGGACCACTCTATCTCCACAGTACCGAACAAATTCAATCATCGAAACAGTAAATCCCAACCTGATCGACCAAACCGAACGGCCAGATCCTAAATTCCTAATCCAACAACACCGCTCTAACAAATCAACGATAACTCATTAATTTTCTCAGGAACCAAACAGAAAATCGAGAAGATGACCATACCTGGAAGCAGCTAGCGACGGCGGAGCTGTAAAGCGGCTTCGGCGACGGCGAGGAGGCCGAGGCGTCTTCGGAGAGATCGAAAGCGAAGTTGGTGAAGCAGAAGAGGAGCACGATGAGGAGGAAGAGGACGAGAAGCTGAATCCAAATCAGCCATGGAATTCTGAAGCTGTCGACTGTGAGGTCCTCGCCGAAATCGAACATTTCAGCCTCTGATTTTGGAGAATTCGGTTTCGGAATCGAAGAGCCAAAAAATTCTAGAGAGATAAAGTGAAGGAACGGTAGGTGTGGTAGAGAGAGAAAGAGAGGTTGCTTGGAGGTTTGGCAATGGAGGAAGCTGCGAAGAGACGATGAAGAGAGAGAGAGAGGAACGATAGGTACAGAGTGTCGACGCACCAATAAATGAGGCTTTTTAAATGTCTAGCCAATTATTTTTTCATGTACAACTTTATTGTATTGTTGCAAATTGATTTGCCATGTCATCTTTTGGGAGTTGGACCATTTTGCCCTTTTTGGGTTTTCAATGAGTACTGTTTCGTCCGTTTTAAAATAAGTTAGAGAAAATTAAGGATAGGGAAACCTTTTAAACTAAAATGAAAATTTGTGCAGGTGTGTCGTGATAGAAGTTGATTGTGTTATGTGTATGAAAATAAAATAAATAAGTACTCATTCTATAGGTCGAAAGTTTCTCAACAAAACTAACGCAACAATAGAACGAACAACCCTTTGGAAGGGGAAATTTTACTAGTGTATATATATTATTACTAAATATATATGGTTGGTCAAAATTATTTATTCCGGTCAATTTGACTAATTAAGTTCAAAAATCCATGAAATTGCTACGGAAATAGTCGCCCACTATTCATTGTTGAAATTATTGATCCATCCTTAATCCTATATTTCGTACATGAGTAAAGGTACATGTCTCAAATTTTGTACAAAAATATCACTACAAAATAATGTACTAATAAATGAGACATATACATCAAACTATCTTACAAAAGTAACATGATTTATCTTGTTTAATTTTCCACATACTCATACAAACCCAACAACCCATATTTACTAAAGTCCCGTATGAAAGACTTCAAGGTAACAGTACAAGTTCAGGTCAAATCTGTTAAATTCAATCATGTTAAAATGACGTAAACCTGAATTCAACCCGCAGGAATCCATGCAAGTTTTGGGTTGCTAGTTAGTTCATGGTGTAAATTTACATAAAAATGATACTAATTACAATCTCTTGCTAAAATGTCATGTGGAGTATATATGACATAATCTAAAATTTAATATATAATTTAAATCTAAATAAATGTCGACCAAACTCCAACATTTACATATTCACATTCAAACATTACTAAGATAAGGAACAATATATCAATTGTCACTACTTCCAAAGACCATTAAGATTGGTAGGTGGGAGAGGGAACACAAATAATCGTTTTCAAAAATAAATGCTACTTCCAATATTGTGAAATTCAATAAATCGTCCTTCAATTCTAGTCTAATTTATTAGAATCCTCGTGTACAGGGAAGGGACATATTTGATGGGCAATGCAAATATTTAGATTTTTAATATGTATATTAAGAAAAATCTAATCACAAAAAACAATAAAAACAATTGTTATTATAAAAAGGCTAGTTAAAGCCAAATAATGGCATTTAGAATACGTAGTGTGCTATTTTATGTTTACTTTATAAATTCGACTAATTAGTGTTCGAAATGACTTGAAACTAACATCATTTTTGAGCTCATATGATTTAAATATATAAAAAATTGTTTTGTCCAAATTTTTGTACAAAATAAAAGTTCTAATAAGAATATGCTATTCATTCTTTATGTATAGGAAGATTAAATATACAAACCTGCACATTTTAGTCTAAAAATTGAAAATTTATTCGAAACTAATCCAAACTCAAAGTATTTTTTGAGCCACATCGTACAACCAACTCTTTAAATTACTAAGTTGTCCAAACCAATTGGTAATGATTCTTGCATTTCATATTGGCTCAGGCCATCTCTTTTAAATATATGTTTCGAAGTTGATATAATCAGATTTGAGCCAAACTAAGAGTTAAGACTGCTTGTTTATCAAATTAAACTGATCTATACTCAAATACTTTCTACTCATTCGAGTTTGAGTCAAACTGAAATTTGAGTAAGAAAAAATCAAGTAGAGTAGAACAGAGCAGAGCAGCAAATGAATTTGTCTAGATAATGCCCTCACCTATAAACCATCCTTAATTTGAAAGAGAGAGAAAAGGGAAGTCACAAAATTTTGACAAATGCTTCAAATGTTTTGGTGTTGAAGCTCCAAAAATCACAAATCAAATATAGTAAAAAGTCTAAAAACTACAACTTACCAAAAAACGACCATAACTACCAAAAAGAACATTCAACATTCTCTTTTGTGGGCCCTCCCTCTCTCTCCCATCGTACGTTTGTGTTTTGCATGCAATTTGCATGCAAAATATCTTTCGATGGGAGAGCCAAGAAAACTCAAGATCACCACCACCTTCTTCGCCGCCGCCGCAGCCGCCGGTGAAACTCCGGCGAGATCCTCAATCTCCTCCTCCACATCAACAACCCCTCGAAGACCCTTAAAAACATTTTGGTCGTGGTCGTCGTCTTCATCATTATTGTCACCAACATCGCCAGACACACCATTACCTCCGCCGCCACCGCCGCCAAAACCCCATTTGACGGTGCAAACCTCCCTCCTTCCGCCGCCGAAGAAAAAGAAGAAATCCCGGTCCAAACTCTTCCGCATTATCCGCTCCGTCTATCGCTCCCTCCCCGTCCTCCCCAACCCTATCTACCAATTCTCCGGCGCCGGCGCCGCCTTGCCGGAGGCCCAACACCTCTACATCTCCGGCACCAATGTCACCGGAACTATATACGGCCGCTGCAGAGGCCGGATCAGTCTATGCATTCAAGAAAACCCCCAATGCATACCCACCGTGATCGTTGAGCTGCCGGTCCAAACCCACAAGTTCCTCCGGCAGCTCAACGCCGGGATGGTTCGGGTTGCGCTAGAGAGCGAGAAAATGAAAACCGAGAAAGAAAAGAAGAGTAAAAGTAAGCGGCCCCTGCTCGAGGAGCCACGTTGGACAATGTACTCTGACGGAAAAAAAATTGGTTGTGCGGTCACGAAGATACCATCTGCTGAGGACCTTCACATTATGGAGGTCCTCAGCAATACAACAGTCGGGGTTGGTGTTGTTCCGGGAATTTCGGGAACCATTGGGCCGGACGGAGAGTGGGCCTATATGCGGGCCCAATTCGAGCGAATTGTTGGGTCTAGAGACTCGGAGACGTTTTATATGTTGAGTCCCGGCCCAGATGGGTTTAGTGGGCCTGAGCTCAGCGTATTTTTTGTAAGGGTTTAGGTGATCGAATGGTTGTTATGTTGACACGTGGATGATATGTGGGACGTGGTTGGCTTAGATGTAGGCAAGAGAGGGAGGTTTAGGATAATGAACAAAATTGGTGTTGGCTTTTGTTGTTGTTGATGTGTTTTTTTTTTTTTTTTAATAGTGTTAATGGCCAAATTTGAGGTTATTTAACAACTTTTAGTTGGTTGCGGCTAACAAAACTAACAACAAAAAAGCAAGCGCTCATATTTTGCAACGCTAACCAACCCATTTTATTTTTAATAAACTATATGACACGTTATAATTAATAAATATTTATCGATGAGAACACGTGCGATTTTTGTCCAACACATAATAAGACTCCGTAGTATGCATTGTCAAATATATCAATATGGTACCAAATTTAGTTGAAATTGAAATGTATATGTACTTAGTTTTATTATTATTATTATTTTTTTTTTGAATATAAAGCAATACTTTCATTCATGAACTAAATCCAAACCAACAAAGTTAGCTATCGAAATCGGAATAGAGTCCGACTCGAATACAAAAGCATCAGACACAGAATTGGGAAGCCTAGCTAATTCATGAGCTACCCTATTCGCTGATCTATAAACATGAGAAAACACGACATGCTCAAAATGAGTACTAAGAGCCAAGATGTCGTCTAACAACAAACCAACACAACCATATTCCTTTCGATTATTTTGAAGTGCCGAAATAATCGAAAGAGCATCCGATTCTACCACCACCCTCCTCCAACCTCGACTACAAGCAAACTCCATACCTTCTCGAATTGCCCAGCACTCGGCCTCTCTCGGAGATAACCTTGTCAACCATAATTTACAACCAGCAGCCAAACATTCTCCTTTGTCATTCCTTCCCACCCAAGCACCAGCCACTGACAACTCTAATTGATGCACTGTAGCATCACAATTCAATTTAATGAAATTTAATGGAGGAGGCATCCATACCTTTTGAACCAAATGTTGCTGACATACTCCATCTCTCACCGACACCACTGTACGAGCATCAACCCAAGAATACCACAATTGATCACTCACCCTTACAATATCAACCACACTCCACCATTTTCCATTCCATACACGATCATTGCGGCATTTCCAAATAGACCAACAAAGAACCGCAAGGCGACCCACAATAGAGTTGTCCTCTCTCCTAATAACCTCTCTCCACCAATCCTTAAATAACCATCCTTGCCTCCATCTCACAGTACACCCCACCAAATTCCAGCATCCAACAACCATAATACAACCCAACAAAGCATGTTCTAAAGTTTCAGACATCAAACCACAACCCGAACACCGATCATCAACGTCAACATGGCGCTCTCGTAATCGAACAAAGGAAGGAACATACCTTTTACAAGCCCTCCAAATAAAATGTTTAGCTTTTGGAGGACATTTTAACTTCCATATACCTCGCCACAACTGTCTATCATCAGTCTCTTGTTGAGCATAAACCGCATCTACATTAAATGATTGGTAAGCACTCTTTACCGAGTAATTTCCATTCTGCTCAAGCTCCCATGCCCAAATATCCCTATCAGCTCTTGAGCTTAAAACCATACCATACATTATTTGCTTCTCCTCGGCTGAAAATAGCCAATTCAACATATCAACATTCCAAGCTCTCCTGCCTTCCGTCCTCTCTTTGTTCTGTTTCAAATTAAGAATATATATCCATAATCTAATCGCATTATAAATATTGTTATGGGTATAAATATTACTTTCCATAGCGATTCCATTTAAGTAGTACATATGCAAATATTTCAATAAAGACTAATTTGAACATCCAATTTTACCAATTTTAATTAAAATAAGTATCCGTCATCTCAAAATAAGTATCTAATTTGCCTTGTATTATAGTTTAAAAATGAATGTCATCTTTCATTTTTATAAAAATTAATTGAGTATGAAATCCTTATAATAAATCAATATAACTTGAGTTTGCTACCACATATATTATTGAGGATAAAAGATGGATTACTATTTTTCTAATTTTTCTCCAAACAAAAATGAAGACATTTTATTTGAAACGGAGAGAGTACAACGTAATTAGCATAATCGGAGTCAAATTGGCATAGCTAAATCATTGTATTAATAACATTTCAATCAAGTTATCAATTATGCAAAATAAACATTGCTTGTTTTGATCTTACAAACCACTAATGGTGTTAAGAGTAAAATCAGAATAATAATGGTATAAATATAGTCATTGTATTGTATAGAAGAAAATAAAGATGAGTAAAATCACAAGCTGATAAATACAACTGCCTTTGTCTATACTACTACACAACTACAAACCTGGTCAGCATATCAAGAATAGAATCGGGCACTATAGAGATAGATACTACATTTACCACAAAAGATTGAAGTTAACCCAGCCATCTATGTACACAAAGCAGAGTAAAGTTGCGACGGCTATTACTCGAACGCTATAGACATGAAGGTGTCGTCGTCTAACAGTGAGTCAATGTCTATCAGATCGTCCTGTGCATGGACTGTTTCTTCAGAGCTGTTCCACGACATCTCAGAAACCTGACAAAAGATTGTATGAAGTTTGGTCACAAGAAAATAAATAAGGAATTGGGAGACACCAGAATGCCTGTTAGTTTTAGAACCTAAAGCCACAAGAACGCTCAAGTAAATCATTAGTTGACACTTATACGGCTGAAGAGAGCTACTAGTTTCCAAAGTTAAATCCAATATGATTTGTATATGCATGTGAAGCCATACATACCTTGCTTTCGTTGATTCCTTCGACAACATTCAACAGCCTACGATATTGAGCTCGTGCCTCGGGATACTGAACCATGGACTTCACTCTAGTAAGTGCTTTTTGGAGCCTTTCTTCGGTCTGTTTTCTGCCCTCCTTGAGAAAATCATAATCATCCTCTTTCGGTGGCATCCCCTGGTGGTTGGGTTCCTTGGGAAGTGCATCTGGTCGGAATCCCCGCAAGCCACTTCCTTTACGTCTCCAGCGCAAAATAACCTTCTCCAGTATTCCAACTGACCAGGTAATTGCCCGGTATTGTTTCCTTACCTGGTGACCCCTCACATGGGCCTTCACAAAGAGAGGCTATAAGTCAGCATTAATGTACAAGAATGACATCTTAGGTGCGAGGTAATATAAACTATTGTGAGAAAGGAAAGGAAATAATAAATGAACTCTCAACTTCTCCGGAGAATGCAAATCCAAAATATTAACATGACACATCTTATAAGAATACTCACTCATTCGCAAAAATAAGTGTCCTACTTTCTATTTTGAGAAAAAAAATTAAGGAGAAATTAGTTTGTGTTGTATCCTTCCTGTTATATCCCCATGCTTTTATGGAGGTCACAAACTTATTATAGGGACGCTATTAGTAATGGTAATTCATGCATAACCAACTTCCTAAAGCGGAAACAAGACACTTATTTTGGGCAAAAATGCAAGTGAAACATGACACTTATTTTGTGATTGAGGGGTGTAAGAAAAAAACAAGGACGTAAAAGATTATGCAAGGCCCATTGAAAACCACCAAAACTAATGTCGCTTGAATCCGAATTATGTTCATGATAAAGAAGGTGCTAAAATTGTATATCCGAATTGCTCAAATTCAGTTGCATGTAGACCCCCATCCTTTGTTTTCTTGAATAAATAAATTAATATATTGTGCCCACTGTACCATAAATTTGGTTTTCCAAACATTCAAATTTTAACCCCTAATAGATGCATAATTAAAGAGAGTATGAGAAGTGAACCTGTATTTTAACAATTCTTTGCCGAATTATCAAAAATTCCTTTCTTTTCTTCCAACCACGAAATTTTTTCTGTATCTGCACAGCAGCAGAATGGACTTGCCCATCATTATGCCCAGGCTTACGTGACTTGGCAGCTGCAAGTGAAAGAGCATACTCATCCGACAATCCAAATTCATCATTGCCAAACTCCGTTAACTGTTTCCTTTGGAATGACTGCATTCTAAAAACTTGATGTATGCGATCAGCAGCTTGGGTCGCATTACAGACAGCTGTAAGTGAATCCTTTAGACACAATACTTCTGGCGCATCTCCGTCATTAACAGGAGTTGCTGTCCGCTCTGATACTGTTTGGATTACTTTCAGCCTAGAAACTTCTGACACACTATTATCCTTTGAATCATTTACCGTAAGTGATGAGAGGTGACTGGTCAACGCAGATTCCGCAAGAAACCCAGATATACCTTTGTGTCCATTTCCAGAAGCCAGGTCTGCAGGTGTTCTACCCAAAGGAAATTCGGGAGATGGATCTGCTAGTGGTCCAGGAGCGGCACCAAGAGTGACAAGAATACCAACTGTCTGCTCCCTGAAGACAAGGATACAATGACCCAAAAAGAAAAGAGGGTGAGTTTTTTCCCTGAATGATAACAACACTACCAAGGTAGAGCATATGAAGAAACTCATGATCTATAACAATCACTAGGTTAACTTGTGTAATTGAACATTATAATGCATGAAAAGCAACTTTTTAGAAGAGAAAAATAAAATCCATAATTGTATGAAATGAAAAGCTTAAAGCTTAAAAAAAAATCAGTTGATAAATGACTTTAGAGCCTTGTCACTGAATAGGCCATTTTGACTCAGAAAGAAAGAGAGAGAATTGTGGGGCAGAAGCTTGGCCATCATCTTCCTTCACAATCCATGGGAGAGATGCTCAATTGAAATACTCCCATATGATTGGGACAGGACTTTGTACATAACTTCCGAAAAGTTCATTGATGCAGAAAAGATATCACAGTATGCTTAATAAGCTTTTAACAGTTACCCACAACATAAATTCAGGGAATATACTGAGAGTTTGAATTTAGAGGTTCTTGCCTGCCACAGAATGCAGCCCAATGAAGGGCAGTCCATCCATTTACATCACGGAAATTGATACTAACTCCTGCATCAACAGTTGGTTTTATGGCCCAATCATAACCAAGAGCAGCGGCTAAATGTAGCAGACCTTGCCCCTCTTCATCTAAAACAGACGGCCCTCTACCACTTTCAGCAACCTTATGAAGGAGCCACGAGTACAACTTCTCTTTCATCCTCTTCTCAAGAAGCTTCTCCTTCACTTCATGTTGGGATAAAACCTGCCCTGCAGTAGGATCTACTACCTGGTAATAATCCTCTTCCTCCTTCATTGAAATGATTTTATTTATTAAATTGCGTTTCTCTGTAAGATCTTCAAGATGATCATTAGAAGGGCTGACTGATTTCAGAGACAAAAACTTCTCAAGACGTAAATGAAGAAGCATTTCAATTGTATCACTGCCAAAGATATCAGTGACATCTACATCTTTGGTAGAGCCCTCTCTGTATTCAAATTCTCGCACTTCACTACAAGATAACCTGTTCGAACAAGTTACATAGAAAGGGACTTGTCCCACTCCAAGTGACGGGCAAACACAACAAAGGAACCCATCTGCTAGAACTTCAACTGGGACCTCTACTTCACCAAACATACATGACCACTTATGTTTTGCAACCTCTTGTGCACTCCTCAAAAATACTCCAGTGATCAGAACCTGTTTTATAACAACAGAGGAGAGAGAGAGAGAGAGAATTAGTTGCGAGAGAGAGACCCTGTTACTATATCATTGCTCATGCAGTCTACTATGAGCATCAATAAGTAGGGGATCAAAAAATCAACAATAGGAAATCTAGAAGCTAATTAGAAGCAAAAGCGATGTCATGATGTTAGTAATATTCCATGCTTAACATCACAACTAACATAAGAACACAATTGTTCAAAAAAAAACATAACACGTGCTTAAAAGGGGAAAGAAGATAACAATTATCTGCAATTTGCAAAGACGGCTAGAATTGGACTAAGACTATCTGAATTACTCGTATGGAGAGTGTAATCCAAGATATAACAAATAATATAAAATACCTCAGTTTCTGACCCTGCATAGGCCCATTTCGGAGAAAAATCGGTTATGCTAAAGAGCTGCTCCTTGGAGAGAGAGGGGCTCAATGAGGATTCATCTACTACATCTCCATATTCAACACTACTCCATGAAAGCCCAGAGGTCGATTGCACATGCAAGTTCTCAACCTCTCCAAGTTCTTTAGTCATCCACCGAGAGAAGCTGTCAACTTTCTTCAATCCTTCTTCTCCGGCCAGTAATGACTGTTTTGCAGTAAAAGTGTAGGCATTCATTCCTTCCATAAGCACACCATTTTCCAAACTTGAGTTCATTACAGGCTGGTATTCTTCATCTCTAGGCTGTTGGAAGTTGTTCACAAACTGCTCATTTGGATTATCAAAATATATTGGCTGATGTGGATTTTGTAAATTCGAAAAGTGAGGCCTCTGTTCTGGAAAACTAGAACCCAGGTCATATGCAAATTCCAAATCTGGTGTCTGGCTCATGGACCATTTAGGCAAGTGTGAGGAATCTTCAAAAGAATTCTGAATAAAGAATTTAAATTAGATCATTCATAAAAATAAACAAACTTAAATGATTTGGATTTAGCATAAACAGAACAAAAGGGTATTATCACAAATTCAGAGATTCAATATTCGAAAGTATAATCAACACGATCAAATGAAAACTTGAATTCCAGATCTACTTGTTTTATTTCATTTCATTTTATAAATGAACTAACTAACCAGAAGAACAGGAAGTAGATGGAAAAAAAACGCAGCTGTTAAGTACCTGCCAGTCTGACTGGATAGAGAGAGGATTTCCAGACTCTTGTTTGACAGAACCCTCACCAGCTAAAAGGTCGCCCAGAAATTCTTGTCCTAGAATATTTCCGGCTCTAGAGGGTTGAGAGGACGACAATGGTGCATGAGAAGCTACAGTTTGAAATCCCGTAGTAGATTGTAGCAAGACTTCTTCCCAAGATCCCAGACCAAGTGTTTCTTGAGACTGAATAATGTAAGAACTGTCTCCACGAGCACTTGAAATATTATTCAGTGTAGACATATTGTCTGGTAAGTGCGTTGAGTATTGCACCAGGTTCAAATACCACATGATTCAAAAGCTTGTGAGTAAAGGCAGTGCAAGAAATAAAGAGAAATTAACAATAGCATACATTAAAAAGACATTCATCACTGAATTGTTACCTGTACAGGCCTGCTGAGATGGACTCAATTGGTTACCGTTGATCTTGTTGATGACATGATGATTTTCCATTTGTGATGAATCAATATATGACTGGAATCTGGAACTTGCTTGGTGACTATCCCCTGCATCAACTCTCAAAATTAATCGTAGTGGAAGTAAACAACATATACTGAGCAAAATCAAAATTGTATGTGATATTCACCATCACGCAAAAGATAAGGAACAAGGCCATATGAATGAGCAAATGATGACAAGTATCATTATTCATTACTTAGAAGTTACCAAAACAATCAATATTGGCAATACTGGGGCTAGAAGTTACCAGAATCAGCATCTTCACATAATGAAGTGAGAGTGCTGGTTGGGCTTGTGGAATCTGTATTTCCTGAATGTGTTGTGTTAGTAGGAAAGCTAAAAGACACGGGACTGCCCTTTTGAAAATTTGGTACATTATCAGCCTCTCTTATGCCTCCTACGCTTGCCTTATTACCCTGATAAAAATTGAAAAGAACACAATGAGTTGAGTAAGAAAACTTTGTGGTATACATGTAAAAAGAGTGAAATATACAAATATTTCTCCAACTATACATCCAAATGATAATGTAACATAATCATATAAAAGGGGTTATCATTTATCAACTGCTTAAAAACTTAACAACCAAAATATAAGTAGGATGTGTAGCAAATTCTTAAAAGTGGTACACTACTTATATTTATTGATAAGCCAATTACTATAAACATCAGTGAAGTGCAACAGTATAAGATCAAATATTTGCTGCAATAAAAGAGTAATACCTTAATTTCCAAGTAGTGAACAAACACTATGTGCATCAAATCCCTGCACAATCAAGTAAATCAAACTATGAAACTCTTGCATGCTTCAAAAAATACTGATACATAAATTAAAATCCTATGACAGAAATTTCAAAACATCCAGAATACAAAATATTTAATTTCAATGAAAATGATACTGCTGCAGCAACAAGATAACGTTAAAAGAGTAAGAAATAAAAAAGTGTAAGGGTTGGAAAAGAAAAAAAAGAAAAACGAAGATTGTTTCTTGAATCCTGCAGCAATTATGGGTGAACATTTCCCATGTTATTATGATCACCACCTGATTTAACACAATATGAAACATACAATTACTCAAATTCACCATTTGCTTTTATCTCATTGAGAACCTTGGAGTCAATAAGAGACTACAGTTTCTCATTAATACATCAATCCATTTATGACATTAATTTAGGAATGCATTACACACTAGAATATCAACAGCTTTCCATTAACCACTTTTAAAAAGTTTTCAATCGATCATAAAATATGCCTTCTCATGAACAGTGATTGATTATAAATTTAAGATGGTTAGACAATTTCCGAAGCATCTATAATGAAGTGCCTAACTGGTTAAAGATGTGTAACAATTAATTCACTTACGGTTCAAGCATCCAGTAGCTACGCCTTTGAAAATTTTCATTATCTTCCCCATGGGCATAGTAGCAGTGTAACACATCAACACTTCCAACCTAAATATGTGAAAGATGTTAGCTCTTATAATGTCAATAATTATTAATTTATACATGTAAGCAAGCATGCATCAAATTTTCAAAAGAACGTCACAAGACATGGGAAAGGAGATACATAGTCATATACCAAGAAATTACAAAACAATGTATCTTATAATAATATCTGGGAATTCTACAGTACCCCAATCACATACAAGCAAGCTCCACAAGTAGAGAAAGGTCTTCCTCTACAAACTCACCTTCAGTTTCTCATGAGCTTCCTTTACAGTTTTTCCATCCTTTTTTTTTCTCCAATTATGTCCATCCTTCCTAAAGTATCTCAACACCTTCCGATCGAAAAGAAAAAGTGAGCCACCTGGCATGAGGAAATGTGTGTCAAGATATGATTTTTTAAGGAGTATCTATACTTTAATTGCAGGAAAGCATGATTCTGTTAGCCTTCTAAATGGAGAAACAGATGTTGCATAACCAACCAGAAAATCATATATGCAACATGTTAACTCAAGGTAATGTCAAGTCACTTTTACCCTATTTACATGGTGGAACAAAACTAGATTGATATGAGATGTGGGTACATGCATGAATACTAAACTCAGATGACATTGGCAAGTAAGGTACACCAAATATAACTTTACTTAATATTAACATGTTGTTGATTTTGATTCAGAGTCTTACAAACAATTATTTATCCATAATGATCTGAAAAAGTTAGGCATTGCAAACAATAATAAAAAGGGAAAAAATATGCTTCAAGAGCATCTTTAGGCAAGTGATGCAAGGAAATCTGAGACTGGGAAAATAATTTGATTCCATGTGTAATAAATTGAACTAAACGCGTACAATTTACTATGGAATGGATACAACCAGACCAAACAAATAACATAATAAATCCAGTATATGTACCAAATACCAATTAGGAGTGGGGATGGGGACAGTAGATTAAGATGTAAGAACAACTAGAGTTTACACAGAAATGGTCTGTGGCCAAAATCTCTCTATCTCTAGCAGTACAAAAATGGAACATATGAGATACTGTAAATATTTCTTTTCCCTCTACAACTTGTAGATCATTCATAAAACGACCTTACTATGATATGATGCCAAAGGAGCAAGCTAAATATCACTAATGTAAATATTTAACTTGCATTAAATACAATAATTGAAATTATCATACTTGGTGGCCTGCTTGGAGGCTCTGGGGCAATATGAAACTTCTGATAATTAGAAAGAATTTCACAAATTTCAGCAGGCCGCAGCCAACGATGTTGAGCTTCTGATAGTAATTGTTGAAAGTCTGTGCATGACAAATCAGAAAATCAATCAATAATGTACTTATACAAGTAAAGTTAAATAGAAATAGGACAGGGGGCAAGGATTAAGCAAAACCAACATAATAAGACTATTTATCACGGTCAAATTCTGTTGCTGAGAGATTGATTGTTACAACTTCAAATTTGTTTCTGTTTGTGCAAAAGCATGAGGTTTATGGTTATCCAAGCTCAGTTTGTGAGGAGGTTCAAATACACCTAAGGCTAAAGTTGCGAGCTGAGATTTTTGAAAGTGATAGCACACCTGTCCAGGATGTACTGATGTCAACATTATTTGCATTCTACCCTCCTGCAATCACAGGCTTCACTGGCCTTTTCTATACCCTTTCTATACTCATTCTCATCGATACGTGTTGTAATAAACTCAATGGATAATGGATACTAACTAACTTATTACAGGCATACTATTGGTATTTCATGCATAACTAACTTTCGTAAAAATGAGAGAGGACACTTATTTTGGGACAAACATGATAGAAAAACAATACACTTATTTTAGCACGGAGGGAGTAGCTTTTTGCTCTTCCATCCCATTGTCTCTGTAAAACTGTTATTGTTTCGAATTAGTAAATGCTCACTTTACACTATTTATTTGGTACTGGCGCTCAATTTCCAATTTGCTATCCATTGTCCGTGTCTCCTACACTTGTCAATTCCAAAAGGCAAACAATACGTCAACCATTTTACATGCAACAGACTCATTTCCTCCTTCCATTACTAAGCAGATAGACCATCAAGTGCCACCGAAAGAGGAAAAAAAAAAGTGATTCCAGCACAACTCATTTTACAGCCCTAGTTCAGTACAATTCTCAAAGTTTTCCCCTAAAACAAATACTCCGTAATATTTTATTCTATTCTGTGCTACTTAATTTTCTCAGCCGCCAAACAGACGCAACGACTGCAAAATTCTGTAGCTGTCGACAGAAAAATCCACAGCTTCTCTACTTGTGAATCTAAAAATAAATAAGATTTACTTCGTTTCCTCACCAAAATGAACCAAATCAAAACGTAAAAAGAAAAAAAAAAACTAAAAATCAAGAACAAAAAAAATGGAGCAAGAGATCTGACCTAATCGGTGACCGGGAGGAACGGGCGATCCACGCTCCGCCATGGAAGATAACGAATCGAAGAACTAAGGTCCGAGCAGAGATTAGCTGATAAGAGAGCGACGAGAAAGAGAGGTTTTTTCGAGACTTTTTCTTTTTTAGTCAGCTGATGTGAAAGGGAACGCGATTTGGGATTCAGATTTGTTTATATATTTTTATCAAAATTAAATGGAAATAAAAAAGTTGGTTCAAGTGGTGAAGGGGTGGACTGGTCGGAGTTTGTGCAGCCAATGAGACAGTGACATTTGGCAGAGTGATTCCGTGCTTGACTTGACTTTGTGAGGGTAAAAATCGGACCGCTAGTTTATTCCGTGGGGCCCAGTGTGTTAGGTGAGTTAGTTGTGGGATCACTGATCTTGAACGGTCCAGATTTCTTCAGGTCTTGATCGTAGCGCTGAAAATTAACTAGTACTGTTCCTCCTTACATTGTTATTTTTCTTATTTGGTTGAAACAGTACTGTCTCGGCGTCTTTTTCTAGTCATTCTTTATCTATATACAAATTAAAAGCTGATTTCATTGAAGCTTAATTTTCTGTTACAGTATAATTTTGTGTTTATGCTATAACTAAATTAGCTCTTTAATAATACGTATTTTTAGAATATTATTAATAGTGCTAATATAATTTTCTTATCAAGTTGTAAATTAAAATTACAAAGTGAGACGATTTTGCATTTATTATTTTTTTAAGAGAAGAAGCTAGGTTGATTGATGCACAACCAACTTAAAAGAGGTCGCGAAACCAATACAGTAATCTATTAAGTGTACAATCACCCAAACTCACTCTGTTTATAGCAACTACACCAATACTGCTAAAACCAAGATTGTCAAAATAGCTAGCATCAAAGTATTTTTGTCCAATTTAAAAGATGGGAATCCAAGGCACATGAAGATTCAGGAAGTGAATGATTATCCTTAATCACAAATATAAACTCAAAAACTATGGACCAGGAGGCATTAAAGGGACAATCAATCCTATTAAACCAAATACACCAACAAAGATACAAAAAGAAGATATTCCAAGGCAATTGATAGTTGGACAAGGGAGACATTTTGAATATGGTGTTGAAATCTGTCACTAAAATGTGTCAATAGAGTAATATCAACCGTTTTTTGGATCTATCTAGCAAAATGACAATCTCTCAGTATATGATTTAAGTCCTCTTGATAATTGATGCATCGATCAAGCACATTGGCGGAACTGGGCATAAGTCATCATAGCCTCATAGGCCATGTCCTATGTCAAACCAAGATATACTCCTTCTGTCCCAAAATGAGTGTCATGTTTTCATTTTTTGCAAAAATTAAGGTTTATCATATAATTTAATGTGTTTCCAATACTACCCTCACTTTCCCACCTACACTCCATGTGCAGTTCATTTGAAACACTTAGTGATAAGGGTAATATGAGAAAAACAATAATATAATAACCTA
>JAYMTF010000510.1:0-34612 GCA_036897485.1 Pelargonium nanum | reverse complement strand
TTTTTAAAAAAAAAAAAAAAAAAAAAAAAAAAAAAAAAACCTCCCAGTAACACATCTGCCCCATCATATCTATTACCATGAACCCAGCCATTCCAGTCTTCCAGAATAAATTATATTAATCAAGACAATGTGGGAATATGATCTCTTAATGAGATATCATCCATCCTACAAAAGCATTTGAACTTAGTGACATTCTACCACTTTGGCCTGGTATCAATTGGTTTGAAACTAATGAAGTGAATAATACTTCACTGCATATAGGTTCTTTGAGGCTAGTAAACCTTGGTAAACAATTTTCTTGCCAACAAGTTATTATTATTTAGAGAATAAGCTTATAGATTCAAGAATGGGTAGCCCTGTTAGTCTGGTCCAGCCAATAAGCATTTTTATCCCCTTTTATTCTTTTTCTGTAACCAAAAAGAATAATTATTTGTCTGCTCCAATTGCAAGGCTAAATTGTACTACTTCTCTTGTATGGACAGTTATTCGGTTAGACCATCAGTTCAAGAGACAACAAATCACACAATGATCAGATGCCAGTTAATGATCATAACATGATGGTAGCTCATGATTGCAAAAAATCATGCTCTGAATTATGTCTATGAGCATGAATTAACATGGCACAAGATTGCAAAAAATCTGCTGAATTTTGTTTATGGGCATCAATTAACATAGCACTTGAAGCAATTTACTGCTTATTATTAACATGATGTGATATGTCAATGGATAGACAGGAACTAGTGATTATTAAGAGCTTTGGTATCTTGTGTTCATTTCAAGATACTAAAGAATAATATGAATGAATGTTGTTTTAAGTATACAAGGCAGTAAAGGAGACTTCAAGAATACAATCAGACCCTTTGTCCATGTAGAAATATCTTTCCTTTGTATCTGAATGTGACAGCAATATCAGCACCAATTTTTCCTATTGTTATCCATACTTTTGAGAATTAAGTCCTCAAAATACCCTGTTCTGCAATCATTATTGTTTGGTGTGGTGCAATAATAATTTTAGTTGGTTTCTATGGTATGGACCCTGTATGAACAAGATCATGTGGTTATGAATGCTTTTATAATGGTATGCCTCTCAATAATCCAAATAAACTTTACACAAATAATTGAGCTGCTACAAGGCTCATCTCAACCTGTTAAGAAATTATTAAACTTTATGCTCACAAAGTGAATGTTCATTCTTTCTTCCATCATTTGTATCCTTCTTTTCAAAACCATTCTCCTTTTCCTTTTTCCTCCATTTTATACCCTGAAAGAAAAATAATCTATATCCAAAAGGATGGTGCTCTTCTTAGTTGTTTTTGTAGTACTCTTTCTTTATACCAAACAATTGGCTGGAAACTACAGATCATACTAAAATGGAACTGTTAAATGCAAGGTAAGGGGTTGTGTGAGAGGGAGACAAAGAGAGCACCAATCAAAGATTAAGATTTCTCACAGCAGAGAAAAAGATGTTCCCATGAAATTCAACTTAATTGAGAAAGTGAGTCCTGAATGAATATGCTATAGCATTTTCTCAAGAAAGCCATTACTTGAAATGAATTCAGATTGCCAGTTTTTTATGATGCAATTTCAATATAGCTTCACAGAAGGACTTTAGATGAAACTGCTTCCACAATGCTAATCATGCATATCCGTATTTGTTCAGTTACAACAAAATAGTGATCAGATGGTATATATCAGAACAGGTATCCCAGGCATCTAAAAATAAATGAAACTATGCACAATGTTCATCGTGGTTCATATTGCTTCAGATGAATGGGAAAGCAAAATGTTCATATGATACCTCCATGAACCTAGGAACGTTTGTTTGCATTGTATCATTTGGTCTAAATACCAGAGGCATGGAGCATAGTCACTACGAAGAAGTTGTGGTAGTAACGAAGGAAACTTTGAGCTCGTATTGGTCATGGATTGAGAACGGGAATTGAACTCGGTGTTGGGATAAAAATTGAGATGAATTGGGAATATTCTATAAACACTCCAATGCCAACTAACTAATGAACTGAATATCTTTCATAAGAAATAATAGGAAAATCCAACAATTTCATCCAAGGAATCCCCAATGAAAAACACTCTTCATTGTCTAAGCCTGTTTATTTATCTTTCGCAAAATTGAACTTACTTAATCTTTGTTAATGGCGGGCCTAATAAATGTTTTGGGGTTAATATCCTACAGTTGCTACAAAATACAATTGCACCTAGTAAGTCAGTTATGTTTAGAAGAAATAAAAAACTATGTCTTGACTCTCATCAGAAATTTAAGCCTCTTGCACACTACAAATAAGAACCTGGCCCTAAAGGGTTTACTTCCAATAAAGTGATTGTGGCTTTGTGCTACCAGGCAGCATAGATAGCAAGTTGATACCAACCTCAAACATGGGAATATCAAAATAGTTACTTAGATCTTCTTCAACCTGTTTTCTCTTGGCATTGAATCTTTAATAATTGAAGTACCCTTAATGCATTTGAAAGAGAAAAAAAAAACAGCCTAGTTCTTTAATTTGTCTGCATTTGATTTATTTCATTTGTATGACAACGTTTCTACTACTTGCACCAGATGTGGGCATGATAGGATATTTGCTGATAATGGTAAAAGCCCTAATTCAATCCCCCTTCCTCAACACAGAATCTCTAACAAAGTATACTTTTCCTTTAAGCATTTAAAAGAAAATGGAAGGGGCAAGTTCTTGGATACCTTGTATTTGTTAATTCATTTCAATTCAGCCCTCTCCAGAATTCCTTGTTAACTGTATAACTGAGGAACTGATATTTCATAAGAATAGTAAAGATTCTAGATTAACCTGCTAACCTTAGTATAAAAGCTTCAGTGGATGAAATTCTTACACACATTTAAAAGGACATGAGAGGGCTTATTTCTTCAAAATTATACATTTGCTAATTTCAGTTTTAAATAACTTGCAGATTTATGAAAATTGTGCAGGATTATTTTCTGATATGATTATGAATGTTTCATTTTGTGACTTGTATGGATAACTATTTCATGCAAAGGTTGCAACTGCAATATCAGATGGTGAATTGTGATGAATGGGCAACATGGGACTAGAAACAAATTGGTCTGTCTGATTACTTTAGATAATGGCTTCCAAGGAATAATCACCTTGAAGTTTTTTTTTTTTTTGAGCATATCACCTTGAAGTTAAATATATCATCAACTTGTAAAACTCAGCATATCGCCTCCATAGAGTGGAGGGCATCCCAGCACAAATTAATGACCTCATGGCACACAAACGTAGAGTACAAATTGTACGAACATATAATTGGAACTACGCTATTAAACATGGTGAAGACAGCAAATCCATATTCTGAGTTTCTGCATTGCCACAAAATTACTAGATGAAGCTAAGAATTAAATTTAAGAATGGAGAAATTAATGAGAAACACTTGGATCAACGAGTTAGAGGGTCCTAGACACATTTACCATCAACTTTGTAGTCTAATTACATCCATTATGCATTTGCTGAAGATATTATGACATATTTACACTGCTCTGCACGCCCTTTGAACAGTAAGGTCAATCTAATTGCTTTCAATATATGTTAGCCATTTCTGACAATTTTATGACTATTAAGAAGTCAGGGCCAGACGAATTGTTTAGAATTCTGGAGATAAGCATAAACAAGGGCCACAGCCGCATTGCACGACCACCCAACGATGGGTAATAAGGTTATATAGGGCTTAAGTTTTTGCAATTGTTAAGGTTGTGTGAGTTTATAGCGATCCATGACACTGCTTTGCGTGGAATGAAATTGAGTGGTTTAATTAATTGGAATGTTTTGCCATCAAATCGAAATGAGTGTCATAGATACCATAAGATTATGCACATCATAACTGTATGTATCAGTTTGGGATGAAATGAAATGGTATGTATAGCCATTTTGTTGAAATGTGTGCATTGTGAAACACTTATCGAATTGGTTTTATTTAACTTCTCGCATTGCATGATTGCAATTGCGAGCACAATTCAAGATTTGGGGGTGAAAATATAGAACCTAAAATGTTAACGATTATTTGGTTCAAATTTTGCCTTATGGATGGATTTTGGTTATAGTAGCAAGTGTTTAGAGTCATATTTTGTGTTGCCAAAAGATCATCAATTTAAGCTGATCATATTCATCATGTAATGAACAATGAATTTATCTAATGGGATGTATACAATCATTAACAATGACATTGAAATCAAAGCAAAAATTCAAAAGTAGCAGACGAAGGTGGGCAAAACTAACCGCCTTTGCAAACTCAATTCTAAGAGGGTTGCCAGCCAGATGAAAACCCTGAAGAGCTTTCATGGCGGCGATGGCTTCGTCTTCGTTTCTGAAATTGATGAAGGCGTAGCTCCGGCCCGGCTGGAAGGCGACAGTGTCGAGATCGCCGAAGCGCAGGAAGTGATAGGTGAGATCGTTCTCGTCTATGTTATGGGACAAATTGCCGACCCAGAGGTGCCTGGACGGTGGCGCCTTGGGACGGCCCGAATGGGGCTTGTCATCGGACCTCGACGAGTAGTCTCTCCGGTCACGGTCTCTCCCTCCTCCTCCTCGACTCGCCTGAGACCAAAACAAACACCAATTTCAACAATCGACATAGAACAAGAGATATTGAAGAATCGAGCAAGTTGAGTAAAATTGGGCGTGCATGCGATGTTGCAGTGGAAGAGAACTGACCATGTGGCTGATGAGTGGAAGTAATGTACAGAGTTTAAGAAATTTGGAATTGCAGCTATGGAGGTTTGAAAGAGAGAGCGATTGTGAGGTTTTGTGTTGGCAATCTGAAGAGAGAAGATGGGCACTCTAGGGTTTCAGATTGAAGCAGTTGCTATTTCTTTATTTTCACCAATTTACCGTGGTGACACGAGAAGATCGGATATTCCGCTGATTATATGAGTATTATATTATTCAACATTAAATTTGTTGGGCTAAGCCGTTTAGGATTTGTTGGGTTAAGCGGTTTAAGCATTTTGAATTATATTTTTAGGTTAGAGTCTCTTTGCCGAAGGTATGAGTGAATTCCCTTTGGGTGTAGTGTTCAAACCTCCTGTTTTTTTTTTTTTAAAAAATATAGTATATATAAAAAAATTAGTAAAATTTCTTCTTCTTATATGTAGTATAAGATATTAGTAAAAGTAAATCGTGTGTTGACGTGGTCATAAATATTTATTATATAAAAATATTTTTAAATATTTTGAGAAAATAACTTATGATGCGTCTCGTTGACTCAGGTCAACAAATCATCTCAAACGCGTATAGATGTGTATCTCTTCTTGTTATAGTAGTCTTGTACTTGAAATTTCACACATAAATTTTTTGGATGAGCTTTCATTTGATCGCTTTGACTTGAATGTTTTTTTGTTTGCTCATCATAATGTAGCGCACTGTTATGCAAATCTAGAGGGTGCCCCTGAATTTCATATCGGACATGAGAATAAGAGTTCCTACCATTGTAAAATAGGGGTGTGACCATGTAAACTCTATAGAATTTGAGAGCTCAAAGTGTGTGAATGACACAAATGAATCATAAAAGTATAATAAAGGATCCATACATCATGGTTTTATAGGGTATTTATACCCACAAATTCAAGATGTAGGGGGCGATGTGTGGCATTTAGATTGGTTGCATATGAATTTGACGATGTCACATGTGTGTCATGATAATGTCATGAGCTCATATAGTAATTTTATTTGTCATATGATGATTTGGTGTTGGGGGCATTGTTAATGTGTCGATAATGTCATGTGATGACGCATTGATAATGTCATCTAGGGTCCTTAATTAGACACTATGGGCTTGAAGTTCAAGCCACCGGAGGATTAAGCCTAAGGGGTTGCCTCAAGGTATACCATGCTCGGAGCCTTTACGCATATTTACTCATGGACATAGTTCATGAGGTTACCAATTAGGCGTCTCTCGCTTAGGAATGCAATTTATCTCATCTATACTTGCCAAGATACTTGAAGAGAAGCACTTACCAAAAAATTTCCATTCGTTAAAATTAAATTTTCATGACCTCATATTTAACTTATATTGAAAAACATTTGCAAGAAAATTTTAGCCTCACCTATTCAACTTTTTTTTTTTTCTTTCAAAAGTCTCTAGAGACCCAACCAACTCTAAAACTTATAAGGTGATAATACTTTTGTTTATTAAATAGTAGTGACAAATGAGTCATATTTTCAATAAAATTAATGAGTAATTTTTCTACAATCATTATTTTTTTAAATGTTCTCGGTGCAGTCTTTAATTGTTTTACTAATTCATGTAACATTGTACGATACTCTTGTACAATCTTATATTCTTCATTTAATACTTTCAACGTTTCTTCTCAAAGTTTTGAGTCTAACAATACGTGCCTTCACACTTTCTTAAAATTCTTCTTACAAATTCATGCATGCTTCCTCTGTATAATTCTTGGAAATATGAAATCCGTCATTTCTATTTGGGTGTTGTAAAGTGCCTTCCAGATTGTATTCATTTTCTCCTCACTAATCATTTGCTCATACAAATTAAGATAAATAAGATGTATTTTCCAGCTTAGTAACCATTTATCGACTACTTCCCATAAGCGATAAGAAATGAAGTAATTAAGTCTTCTTCTAATAGACCAATAATCGTAATTCTCATTAGAGAGAATTTTTTGCAAACATGGTGTATAATTAAGAATAAAGTGGCAAACGCCCTATATGTGACCAAATTTAAGTAGGTCTGATACCACTGTTGAAATATGGATGATGGGTGAATGATTTAGTTGAAGAGATGGAGAATTATTGTTTCGAAGACAAGTGAGAATTGAATATGTAAATAGAAAGAAAACTATAGTTGTAGTTGAGATAATGAACAATAGATTGAATGTGTTCTCTGTTTTTCAGATTACGTCTACAAGTGCATTTATGTATACTTGACCAATGACGGTTTCAGTAATTTCATAGCTTAAACAAAAAGTTTTTACTTTGTAGCTTCCATATATGACTATTTTCTTTTTCTAATTTCTATATATTCAAATTAGTTCTTGAAAAATCTTTGTTCGAATATAATATTAAAAAAATAAATGAGAACTTTAACTACAAGTTTGAGCTTTTAATTGAGTTGGTTCTCTAACATGGTATCAGAGCCTGAGGTCACAAGTTCAAATTTGACACCCCCCAAATTTGTATAATTAAATTCTTTATCTATTCTCTCTCATTGGACTTCGGGAATGATCTCATATCTATCCCTTCGGTCTCACTTAGACGTGTTGGAATATAATATTTAAAAAAAAAAAGAGGAATTCAACTACAACCTTGAGCTTTTGTTGAGTTGTTTTGCATCAAAAAATAAATGGTGCTTCATGGCCGGTTATATTAGAACGACTAATTCAAGGATAAAGATTGGAAATCCTCCTACTCCTACCTAATTGAAAGAAATTAAGACTAGTCCCTATTAGTTTAATTAACAATTATATATTGTGGAAAAAAAGAAGAAGAAATTAAGAAGAAAATATGTGGATTCACATATATTGTTGATTATGATAATTTATATTAATCTTAATGAAAGACTCCTAAGAACCGAGAGTTAGTAAAAAAACAACTAAACTAAACTAAACAAAAACTTGATTTTGATTGCATGGCTCTATATAAGAAGGTTCTTGTGTTCCTTTTGAATCAGCCTCCTAATATTGATGACCTATTTATTGATTCACCAGAAATGTATTTGACAGGAAAGTTTGTTTATGTCACCTTGGTGATGCATATGATTTTATTTATTGGTCATCATCACTTGTCACCATCATTATTTACTAGTCAATTGTTGCTTGTATTGCCATTAATCACTAATCCTATAGTATAATAATATTTTTGTGCTACCACTAGTTCTAATTGACATATTTTAGGGATAATGTTTATCTTCCATATAGTTGACGAGACTAATTAATTACGCAACTAAACCAATTGCACTAAACTAATTAACCAGCAACAGGGCACATATATATTGTATTACCATATGGCATGCATATATAAATTGCAGCTATCATATGGTTTCCAATATTTAGACAGTAGAGTTTGATATTGAGTTCATCATATCCCACAAACTAAAATCATCAGCATCATGAAGGTATGTTTATATATGTATAGTTTAGGTTTTATTTTTTAACACACCACTGACGTGCAACTCTGTTATCGCTTTGCACGTGATCCAATCATGTTTAAGTCATCTTTTTTGCTTTGTGCTGGAACTTGTGACATGTGGGTCATCAAGGCTCCGATATCTCGTAAAAAAAACTCCAACCCAATAGCTAGTTCAATTTAATTTTTAGGTAAAAAACACAGTTTTGTTTCTTGAACCTTCGTGTATTGACCAAATTTGGTCACTAAACTTTTTCCAAATTCAAAACAGTCTCTGAATTTTCTTGTTTCGACCCAATTTGTGCCTCAATTTATTTTGACCCAAAATGATCATTTGCTTCATAAACCAAATTGGGTTGAAACACAAAAGTTAAATGACCAAATTGAGTCTTCTGCCTAATTTTTATATAATATATGTTTATTAATTGGATTGATGAATGTTAATATATATAGCAAAAGGCAATGATAAAAGTGTCCATGAACTGCAACAAGTGCCGCGCAAAGGCAATGAAGATTGCGGTTGGTATGGCCGGAGTGGAATCTGCATCGCTGAAAGGAGACGACAAGAGCCAGATTGAGGTCACTGGAGATGGCTTCGACACGGTGGAGCTGACCCGGAAGCTTCGCAAGAACGTTGGGCACGCGGAGCTCATAAGTGTAGCTGAAGAGAAAAAAGAGCCGGCGAAGGAAGATAATAAAGAAAAGCCGATCGTGTGCTACGGCGCTGGAGTTCCGGCTAATTACCACTACTGCTACGAGGTTCGACCAGATCCTTATTGCTCCATTATGTAATCATAGGAGTAATTGGTCACCGGAAACCCGCTGGTTGTTCATTATTTGATCCATTTAAGGTTGTCCAACTCTCGATTTTCATATGTACGGTTTATTATATCAATTCCTATTAGGGCCGGCCCAACTCTTAATTAAGCTCATAATTAGGGGTGTTCACAGTCGGTTAATTGAGTATGCTAAATTTTATTTTTACCAAACCGATTACTTTGGTTTCTCGTTTTCACAAATGACAATTCCCACGGTTATCAGTAATTAACGACTTTATTGAATAAAAATTCTCGAAAAGAGAATAATTAAAATATACATACACTAAAGAGACCGTCAAAGGAGCACAACAAATTAAAATAGCACCATATGAAAAAACAAACACCAAAAAAATGAGCTATAAGACCGAATTGAGACATGCAAAGTATGGATCAGATGCAATTGATAAAATAGAAAAAATGATGAGACCTCCAATTTTGGATGATTTTTATTTTTTATAACTGATGAGACAGCAGGCTTACAAAGGCTTGTGTTCCTCACCTTTAATGGGGGCGTCATCCGAGTTAGTT
This sequence comes from Pelargonium nanum, assembly GCA_036897485.1. NCBI lineage: Eukaryota > Viridiplantae > Streptophyta > Magnoliopsida > Geraniales > Geraniaceae > Pelargonium > Pelargonium nanum. The sequence goes on along the minus strand of JAYMTF010000510.1, from coordinate 25,143 downwards.
GTTTAGCTCTCCCCTTAAACCCATAAATTTCACACCATATCGTCGACAAGAAGACTTGAACATGAGACCTCAAAGAAAGTTCAAAACGCATCAACCGCTTGGCCCAACATGTCATGTTCCAATTTTGGATGATGTTAAGACTAATATGATCCATATGATAAGAGGTCATGATGGAAGGGCGTGAGAACTCAAGTAGCAGGTTGTACGTAGTCCGTTGAAGGCGACTTCCAATTGCTCAAATATCTGATCTAATTAAGATGAGGTCCTCATTGCCTTGAGCGACTACTCCAAGTTTTTTGCGAAATTCTCAAAGTTTTCCAAATATGTAATAAATAATAAGTAATAAATAATAAACAGAGCTGGTTGGTGATTGTTTGATCATAAGAAGTTGGGGGTGAAGTAAAGATTTTCAAATAAGTAATAAATAATAAACAGTAAATAATAGATGATAATAATGCTAGGCTCTCATGCAATATCCAAGCTATTTCTATGCGTAGGAGTTGATATGGGTTGAATTTGTCAAAGGAATAATATTAGAACCACATGAAAACAAATAGCATTTGTACGGACATCTACAAATGCTTGAGCTCCAAGCCAAGGACATCATCAAGAAAATGAAAGTCCATTTATAATTATAATTAAACACACCTCTAAGGCAGACTTTCGCAGCATTGATGCAAAAGTTTCAACTTAATCATCGTAGTATTAATTATGTACGTAGAAAAGGTCTTGAATCCGTGTACATGCAAATTATTCAACCACAAAGGGATTAATATAAGAAAGTGCTGACTAAAATGGTTATATAAACTCACAAAGTTGAGGTCATGAGCTATGATATATTCAATTCAGACACGTACGTACGTAGAGATATATAGATCAACACAGAGGTTGATGAAATCAGAGGTTGTTGAATCCTATAATTCATAATATATATCAAGAAGATTATTCATATTCATATATGTCGTCGTCTGGGAACAGTACATATGCTCTGTTTGTGGTCTCAGTGTTGTTATGTGCTTTCCTGATTGAAGCAAGAACATCAGGTCATGCTCATTTCTCATTCTCCCAAATCCAAGGTACATATATACAATATACATACACTCTCAATATAGTTATACAATAATAATAATCATGTACGTACAGCTTTAATTTGATTATTTATGTACAATACTATTAAAGTTTGTTTGTGTTAATTAAACCCAGAAAGCTTAGTAAAGCAAAGTAGCAAGAACAATCTGGTAGGTCGTCGGATTATGCCGGAAATTCCTCCAACAGTACCGTCTCCTCCAAAACCAAGCCAGCCTTCGCATCCGGTGCCACCAATTGCACCATGATCTCCATCTCTATCTCCGTCACAATCCATGCATGCATGATCAAATTATAAGGGTGCAATAATGTGAAATTATTTGTAGCTGGTTGGATTCTATCAAGAAGTAGAGCTTCTTTAATTAATTTGTTGTACCCTCTTAAATATGATTAATAAAGTACTGTCTTAACAAATTAATTATGTTGCTAATCATTTTAATTGCACAATCACAACATGAAACATACAGTTTTAACATGAGTATTTGTGCTTTGGATTAGGCTTAATTAATGATATATCTATTGATCAGCATGAACAGAATTAAATCAGAGGTTGAACCGAAAAATAACAGTATAATAGTATGTATATGTACCATTTATGGAGTTTCCCAGAAGTTGCACAAGTTTTCAGCACTCCAAAAGACTGCTAGGTGTTGAGTCAATGTTAAGACTCCTCACCACTACAAAAAAATTCCAATCTGTGACATAAATTTCTGTCACAGATTTATGGATTTCTGTCACAAAATGTAATTTGTGACGAAACTGTGACAGAATATTTCTGTCATTGTTTGGGTTGTCACAAATGGTTGTGACAGAATTTTCCGTAACTGAACTGTGACGGAAAATTTTCTGTCACAATTTTCCGTCACAGTCTGTAATTTTTTTGTAGTGCACCCCTCCCCGTGTGCAGTGCGGATAGAACCCGAGAGTTCGTTCCACTGTTCCAGTATGCGTTGATTGAGCGACAACTCATTGGTTCATGGTCTTATGGCCTCAATTGATTGCATCCAGAAACTTCTGAGCAATTTAAGTTGTCCTATTCTTCACGTTAGTATATATTATATATATTCATATAGTCAACTATTTGCTATTTAAAACAAACATTTCAAAATGCACTATATATTCAACATCCATGTTGTTAAATATAGGATTAATAGGGAAGACATTGTCAAGATATAGGATTTCTTTTTCCAATATATGACTTGGACATTGATGCATGAATATTAATACATCACCAACTTGATGACAGATTAAAAATATAGTAATTGCGAAGAAAAATATTATAGAACTAATTACTGGTGACTCATGAGATGAACAATTCCAAATCTGATGAGCTATATATATATATATATATATATTTAATGGTAGAGACACAGAATCATAAAACACTACAGGTCTTCAATTCTCAGCTACAAACCCTAGCTAGGATCATCATCATCATCATGTCCAAACTTAATGGCTCTAAGACCTCAGCTTTGGTGTTAGTCTGTGTAGTGTTGCTGTTATGTAGTGTTGTAGTAATTGAAGCCAGAGTTGCTGAGTTCTCAGCAATCCAAGGTGCAACTTTTTCACTTCTATGATATATATATGTGTCTATTTGAATACTAGCTATGGCCTAGGACTGTATCTGTTTTTTTTTATCAGTAAGCGCACAAACACTGAGACTTGAAATTGAATTCTAAGTCTGTTTCTGATACTGATAAATTGTTTCTCTTATTTTCTTTTTATAGGAAACTTACTGCATGCAAGTACCCAACAAAGTGTGGTTAGCCGCCGGAGTTTGGGAAGAACTCCCCGGCGTATCAAGGCTCCAAAACCAGGTACACCCAGAGGACAAAAACCTAAACCACCGCCGGGTCCATCACCATAATCACAAACTCCATGCCTTCCTACCATTGTGATACAAAAATTCACCTCCTAATTGCAATAAGCATTATGTTCATTTCTTGTTGCTTCAATTTGTTATATTTCTATATTATATATACAAAATAATGATGGTGTTTGTACTTCCTCCTCGATCTAATACTACTTATCGATAAATTTGATAAATGTAAAAGTCTATTTTGTTTTCCGGAAATAAATTGCATGCTAAACAAGAAATATATTTCAAAGTTACTCTCCTCGTAATGGATATGTACTTTCACTGCAAGAGAGCAAGCTTCCTTTTGAACGTTTCAAATATTCCCAAACAAGAGATCGATAAATTGGGATCGAACCCAACTTTAGAATCAAGATAATTGTAAAGTATAGAGCATTGTTACGACTCTTTCGATTTGAGTCAAATATTAAGTATTGTATGATATAATTTTATTGGTCTTTGATGTTATCCACGTATCGAGGTTCTTAAGTGTTATGATCAGTCCGGATTCGATCTTGAGGGTCTGAAGTCTATCGGGTCGGATCTTGGAGCTTGCGAGGAAGAACGCATTCTCAAGCGAAATCATGGATGTGTATTCAAGGGACCACCTCAAGCGTCAGAAGTGGGATTTCAACACAAACTTAAGGATATATATGAACGGATGTTTAAAAATCTTCAAGTGCATACAAAATCTAGATGAATGTTTGAATATTCGAAGTCTAAGTGAGTGTTAATTATAGCCCGGATGTTGTGAAGAAGGATCATGGGCTATTCTTCTTTCCCTTGAACTTGAAAATGAGTTGGTGTGTTTCGTTTGCTCATGCACATAGGTGCGGATGAGTGATGAAGTTTCGGGAGCCAAAATGAAAATTTGAAAAAATTTAAAACATGTTTTTAACTTATTTTTTAATTTAATATTAACGACATCAGTCAATTTTAACGGATTCAGTTAGTCATTTGACAGAATGGACTTCGCAAGAACAGAAATCCATGAACCATAACGGAACATTTTGAAGTATAGAGACCCGAGCAGAACACCTTAAATACTTCAGGCGCCCCTGAGCTACTTTTTCGTATAATTAACTATGATAATGAATTAAAGGGAGGACATTGTCAAGATATAGGATTTAATTTACCAATTTGAGTGGGACATTCATGCAGTTCTAGATCGAGTGAGAAACCTCAAATCGATGAACAAGTTATTAATCAAGGACTGCAAGTAGATTCTGATCTTACTTAATTTTCAATTATAACTTGATGAATACATACACACACACACACATATATATATATATCACCAAGTTGATGACAAGATTAAAAAATAGGGAAGGTGAAGAAAAACATTAATATCAGAAGTAGTAGTTGGTACATGATTCAAGAGATGAACAATTCCATATCTACCTCCTCATATATAATTCGATGAGCTATATATATAAGGTCTTCTCAGCTAGAACCATTGGAGCTCGTTATCATGTCAAAACTTAATGGCACAAGAAGCTCTGAGACCTCAGCTTTGGTGTTAGTCTGTGTAGTGTTGCTGTTATGTAGTGTTGTGGTGATTGAAGCCAGAGTTGCTGAGTTCGCAGCAATTCAAGGTGCAACTTTATATACATATGACTATATATATTTGTCACTAATTACTTGTTTCTCTCAATCTTTTCACAGAAAATTTACTACATGCAAGTACCAGAGTAAGTGTGGTGAGGCACCGGAGTTTGGGAAAAAATCCTCCGCAGATGAGCACTCCAAAACCAGGTACTCGCAGAGGACAAGAACCAAAAACACCGCCAGCTCCATCATCATAATCAGAAAATCCATACCATTGTGATACGAAAAATATACGTACACAAGCATCATGTTCTTGTTGCTTCAATTTGTTATATATCTCTATATGTGTGCGCGCGTACGTACGTGTGTGTACTAAGTGATGAAGGTGCATGTTTGTATACATGTCACTAAATAGTGATGAAGTTAAGTTTATTTTAAAATTATAATTAAACACAAGTGTTGATGCAAAAGTTTCAACTTAATTGTAGTATTAATAATGTACGTAGAAATTAAGAGTGTGGAATCCGTGTACGTACACATGCAAATTATTCAACTACGTACAAAGGGATTAATATAACGAATACAAGAAAACCAAGCCCAATTGCACCATGATCTCCATCTCCAACTTAATCCATGCATGCATGATCAAATTATAAGGGTGCAATAAAATGAAATTATAATTTAATTGTAGTTGGTTGGATTCTGTCAATAAATAGTAGCTTCTCTGTTGTACTCTCTTAAATATGATGAATAAAGTACTGTCTTAACAAATTATGTTGCTAATTAGTTTAATGCACAATAATAACATGAAGCATACTTTTAACATGAGTATTTGTGCATGATGGACAGAATTAAACCATGTTGTTGAACCACAAATAACAGTATATATATATACCATTTATTGGAGTTTCCCAGAAGTATATATGTATAATAACAATGCCAGAAAAAAGGGAGCACTAGTTGGATCATGATCTTATGGTCTGTTCTTGGAATTAAAAGCTAATGGAATTGCACAGAAAGTTAATTAGTTTAATTTGTTTTCTGTCAATATATTTGTTGAATATTTCCCTCTATATAATATTACATTATTACTGCTAGTTACATAATAAAATATCTGATCGATCAAGTATCAACATCAAATGACATATTGTAAAGAAATACTGCCAATTGTACGTTAGAACATTATATTAATAGTAAGGTTCAAATTAAGTAACCAAAACCAACCATCTTTTTCCTCTGACTGATAGTATTTATATTTAATTATAGTGTCACACCGATTACCAAGTCTACAACTGTCTCTATGCAACTCCAATATGTTTCATGTCAAATAAGGATAAGCACAGTAATGCCAAGAAGAAAAATCATGCATCACCGACATGATGCATGACAGATTAAAAAAATAGTAATTGCGAAGAAAAATAACATAGAATAGGAGTTGGTGACTCATGAGATGAACAATTAATCCAAATCTGCCTCGTACGTACGTTATATAATTTGACGAGCTATATATATTTACTGGTGGAGACGTACAGAAAATAAGCAGGTCTTCTAGAACTACCATTAAGGATTCATCATCGATCATGTCCAACTTAATGGCACAAGAAGCTCCATGACCTCAGCTTTGGTGTTAGTCTGTGTAGTGTTATTGTTATGTAGTGTTGTAGTGATTGAAGCCAAAGTTGCTGAGTTCTCAGCAATCCAAGGTGCATGCATGCAACTTTTTTACTTTTTCGCGTCTCTCTAATTGACTTTTTATTTATCAGCAAATGTAACAACCGAGACTCGAACCTGAGACCTCAAAATAAGTAAGCGCCTCTAGCTAGTAACTTGTTTCTCCTAATTTCTTTTGTAGGAAGTTTACTAAATGCAAGTACCGAGCAAAGTGTGGTCATTCGCCGGAGTTTGGGAAGAATTCGACGGCCTATCAAGGACCAAAACCACCGCCGGGTCCATCCCCATAATCATGAGAAACTTTATGCCATAATATTGTGATAAAAAAATACACCTCTTAATTGCAAGCATTATATATGTTCACTTCTTGTTGCTTCAGTTTGTTATATCTATATGATAATGATGGTGTTTCTACTACCTATCGATAAATAACAAATGTAAAAGTCTATTTTGCTTTGCGCTTAATGCTTCTGATATACATTGAATTTGGCTGGGGATCAGTTGGACTATGGTATTGACGTAATCACGCACATCATATACTGAGTCCAGTGTGCATGCCACATCATCATGCACACGTATGCTCCGTATCTAACGTAGCGCAACGACATGTCAATAAATGCCGATGTGACACATAAAAACAAATTATAACAGATTGAGTAAATTTAATTAAAAAAATGGTTTAAAAAGGCTCAAACAAGATAAAAACTCTAACTAGGGGCCAAACCCAAAAAACGTATCAGTGTAGGGAACACAAAACCATTCATTTATCCCAAAAGAGACTTGTGAAAGGTAAATGCATAAAATGAGATTATAAAATAATATAAAAAATATTATGGACCTGTAAAAAAATTACACGTTTTAATTCAAATTAAATAATATTCAATTTTGCCATGTTAGCGCCACGTTAGAGTTGATATTTAGTTAAGCTGGACTAACAACATGGACTAAATGGATCCAAAAAGTTAAAGTTTAATGACTTAATTAGTGACTCGTTTACGACACCAGTACTAAAACGGTGACTTTCTAAATGAAGAGATTGAGGTGAATCGGCCTCCGGATCTCATGTGACGGTCCATGGGTGTTGGTCGGCACGAGCCCTCACATAATCAATCCGGTCTTGTGAGGTCTGCATTCCTGCCTTCGACAGTTGACTTGACGGTGTGACGCTGAAAGATGCATCCTCGCGTGAAGGATGTCGATGTCTATAACGGGACAATGGCCTGAAATACTCGGGGGCAGCCGAACCTAGCCTGTACAATCTCCCTTTCCTTTCAAGGTCCCTGACTATGTCGTTGTACAACAGTATGCGATCCAATAATTCCTTTTGCGTATCCCGGCCTCTTCAATCATTCGCCCATAAGTTTCCTACATGATAAGTGGAAACTGGAACGTGGATGGAGTGAGGAGTTTGAGTTTGGACGGGTTTTTGTTAGTGCAAGTACTGTTTGAATTGGCGGGTTGGTGAGATATTAGTTTATTTTGAACACCACAGCCAAATTTTCTTCTCTACAATAATGAGTTAAAAGGGACCAAAGCAGGTTGGGTTAAACGGTTTAAACGTTTTGGATTTTTTTTAGGTCTCGGGTTCGAACCTCCCTATTGACGGTATGAGGTGAGTTATATGTTGAAAGATGAGAGTTACCCCTGTTGTGTAGCTAAAATGAGTTAAAAGGGAAGATATTGTCAAGATGTACAAGATTCCACATTTTCCATTTTGCCTTGGACATTTATGCACACAGTGTGAAAGAACTCGAATCCAAATACAAATTATTCAAGACTGCAGGCTGAAGTTTTGCTGAATTTTCACTGCATAAATTGATGAATGCATCACCAACTTGACTGCAGATTAAAAAATAGTAACATCCAAGGAAAACAAGAAAAGTGGTTGGTGGCTCTGGAGATGAACAATTCCACATCTGCCTCATAACATAATTTGCTGGGCCATATATATGTTTAAAACAGGTCTTTACTGGAACCACAGGATCATCATCATCATCATCATCATGTCCATGTTTATCACTAGGACTAGGAGCTCTGCAACCTCTGCTTTGCTACTAGTCTCTACAGCTTTACTGTTATGGAATCTTGTACTAATTGAAGCCAGAGTTCCTGGGTTCTCAGCAATACAAGGTCCAATTTTTTCACATTTTCACTTACCTCCTCCTATTTGTGTAGTAGTAGTTTCTCATTTCTATCTCATTTCACAGGAAGCTTACTCCATGCAAGTATCAAGGAAGGTCTCCGCCGGAGTTTGGCAACTATTCCTCCGCGCACCAAACCTCCGAAACCAAGTACACCCAAAGGACAAAAGCCACCATCAGGCCGGTCGCCATAATGAGAAACATCCACACCATTTGTGATGTAAAATACACCTCTTGCAAGCAACATGTTCTTGTTGCTTCTCTGCACTACTTATATCAATAAAACGATGAACACGTAAAGGTTTATTTTGTTTTTCTCTTTCACTGCCAGAGGGTTTCACAATGCTTTCCCAGTTTCCACTTTGGAAATGAATTGCAGTACTATAAAGGAAACAACAGAGCATTTTTATTTGAACAGAAAAGGCCTTTACAGCATAACTTCATCTATTAAGTACATTATACTGCTACTGAGAACGTATACATATCGTAGGAAGAAACACGAATCATAACCAACGGAAACTGCTAAGGGAAAGATAACACACCATAATTTGTTTCGGTTTTGAGATAGCTAGGAAAGCAGCAGTGTGCATATCTAGATCGTGGTTCCGCTGGGAATCAAGGCATCCTTGATTATAGTAACAATTCCGCTCTTGATGAAATACCCATCAGTTTCTCTTGCTGCTTCTGTTACATTTTCGCTATTGATGATCTGAACCATTAAAGGTCCACCCCTCATCAGAATAATGCAGCTTCGAAATTATAGAAGAAGACAATCAAGGTTGAGTTGATTTATAAGTTACTTAAAAATAAAAGCATACCTTCACATTTTCACCAATTCTAGCATTCTTGTCAATTATGGCTCTTTTGATGTGAGAGTTCTTGCCGATGCCAATTGGTACACTACCCTTTGCAGACAGAAACCTTCTATCAGCATCAGTCTGGAGATAAAAGATGGGACACATTTGAGTCAATCCAAATGAAGATGCAAATACAGTATTTTCTAACTTTGAAACTATAGCACCACCACCCTTATGACATATGGGCATTACCTCATAATAATCTGCTCCCATCAACAACGTGTCTTCTATGATTGCACCCTCTGCTATGCAGGAACGAAGCCCAACCACAGAGTGGTGAATTTTACAGTTCTGCATAATGAATGTAAGTTTCAATCCTCAGTTTATTGACCTATCATCATAGTTCCAACAACATAATACGGGCATAAATTTAATTTTAAATAAATAGCTCAGCAGAAAATTATATGGCACAAATGAAACATAACATCCAACTTAGCAGGATGACAAACTTGTCCAACAGGACATTACCTTGATCACACAACCCTCGCCAATAACACTATCTGTTACATCAGCGTCAAGCATTTTTGAAGGAGGCAAATACCGAGGCTGGGTGTAGATAGGAGATGAGCGATCATAGAAGCTGTGTATCCATAGCACAGCAGAGCAGTTAACTAAACAGAACCTTCAGAGAAATACAAGATCACCACTTTCCAACATGGGGAAACTACAAATTACCTGAAATCTGGCACTGGTTTTTTGGTGATTCCCAAATTTGCATTATAGAAAGCCTCAATAGTACCAATATCTTCCCAATAACCGTCGTACAGGTAAGCTTGTACCTACAAAGTTAATAAGAAATCTGAATTAAGTGAATGCAGAAGATAAATTGAAGTAATGCAGGAATCCCCATTAAACAATCAAGTATCAATTTGTAATGCTCTTACTATTTGTCTAATTTAGTTTCTACTTTTCTTGTTTTCTTCTAAAGGGCAGATCAAATTTCCCAGATCATAGTTAAATAGCAACAGAAAAGTCTTCAGCCGAACATGATTACAACAAAAGAGTCTCTAGACCACCTCTGACACATTTCTAAACATGCATGCCATATAACAGTGCAGCAAAAGCAGGGCCTAAGAATATAATTAATCAATATACACCTTTGTAGTGGGTCAAATGAAATGAAATGCACAACCTTAAGCAGGAATCTAATACTTCTATTTTCTCCTGCTAAGATCTGTATTGTACTTCAATTACAAGATGATCCAGTAAAAACCCACAATTTCCTTTTTGGGCATCAATGATATAAACGTATATAGACAAAAAGTACATACCCTCTTCCCAATAGAAGTTGCACCTGGAATAACTTCACTTCCAAAATCATTGGCTGAAGGAAACTTATGCCGGAGCAGATCTAGCATTACATTTTTGCTGACTACATATATGCCCATGCTAGCAATGTAAGGCATTTCTTTAGCTCTTTTATCATCAAGACCTAAAATGGTTGTGTCAACCTGGAATAAGAAACCCATGATACAAACTGTTATGTCTCTTTACTAATCAGTTTTATGACTAGAAAATAACAGTTGCTGACTATTCACAGTTAGGAGGGTCTACCTTCATAGCTTTCAGTTGCTCTCCCTTTGGTTTCTCAGCAAATTCAATAATACGCCCTTCTTCATCAATCTTCATCAGACCAAATGCAGTGGCACGCTTTTCATCCATCGGCAATGCTGCTACAGTGATATCGGCATCTGTTTCTCTGTGTGCTTGAATGAATTTCTCGTAATCCATACGATACAAATGATCCCCAGCGAGAACCAAAAACTCCAGTATGTTGTGTTCCTCAAACAGCCACAAATACTGCCTCACAGCATCAGCAGTGCCCTGTATATTATGAAACCAAACTAATTGTTAGTGGCAATGTATATCACAAAATTATTTCTAAAAACTGGCACAGAGAACAAGAGTGATGCTCAGATTGTTACCTGGAACCAATTTGGGTTCTCTGGGCTCTGCTGAGCAGCAAGAACTTCCACAAACCCTTCATTCTTGTATCCACCCATGTTGCTAGCATAGGCTCGCGAAAGGTGCCGATTAAGGGATGCAGAATTGAACTGGGTGAGAACATAGATCTTGGATATGTTACTGTTTAAACAATTGCTCACAGGAATATCAATGAGCCTGTAATTGGCACCCAAAGGCACAGCAGGCTTAGCTCTTTTCTTAGTAAGTGGGTACAGGCGAGTCCCAGCGCCACCTCCAAGTATAATTCCTAGGACACTCTGAAAAGAAATAGCATCAGAAAACCATTAATCTATGACAAATGCTATGAGATTAAATACCTCAAGGTTCGAAACCATATCAAGCCGACTACATAATTGATTTCGAAATTACAGCATTCAATTACCCAAAAAAAAAATCAAGGTACATCTCCGATCAATTTAACTCCAGTCAAACGCAAAATCAAAATCCGGTAAGAAATGCACAATTTGAAATACGAAAAGCGCAGATACAAACAGAAAGCGAATTTGAAATTTCAACAATTGAGTAATTGGAGAAAGATATGGAGAGTGACTCACTTGGCTGGCTTCGGGATCGAGACATGTTTGAGAATTCTTGGAATCAGAGACGGCTCGGGGTGAGACAATCAGTGGCCTCCTCCATGTCGCAGCGCCGTCGCGGCGGAGAGCGGCGGCTCTGGAAGCGATCTTCTGGCCGCAGAGCTGAGAAGAGGAGAAGGACAAGGATCGCGGAGTGAAGACCGTGGTGCCGCAGTAATTGGAAGAAGCGGAGGAGTGAGAGGAGGAAGGAATGGATCTGAGGGCTCCAATGGCTGCCATTGTATTGCAGAGCTGACGGCAACTCTGTATTGAAGGAGAAGAGGAAATGAGAGAAACAGAGTGAGTTGATTATAGTGTAACAATTTACGTGAAGATGGGGACATTTCTGTATATAACGGCTATGCCCACCCTTTTTGCATCATTTTACGCATCGTCACTCGGAGGTTGTTGTGATTTCGCGGGGCACACGGGGACATTTCTGTAAATCAACCTACGTTTAAATAAATATAATGAATTTTTTGCATTTGTTGTCATATCATCTCAATGTTTAGAATCAAAGAGAAGTTAGTGTGGTATTGTTAATTTTATATCTTCATAATCATTTGTTAAAAGATATTAACTAAGTTATTATAATGATATTGATGACAATTAACGCATAACCAACTTCTTAATAGTTAAATTAAAACATGACACTTATTTTCAAACGAATGAAGTAATATATATTGTTGCTTCTAAAACGTTGTCTCTAACTATATTGCATATATTATAATACAAAGATGATCATCACGTCGGGAATACTCAAAACTTGCAAACATACATCCCAAATCCGAGCATGATTGAAATCAATTGCAGATGCATGATTGGAAATTGCACTCTCTAGCCTTGCTTTATCTCGTCCCATGAGCATCCCTAGAATAAGTTATATATTCGTCTCAGAACGAGAGTCTTGTTTCACTCGTATTTTGGTTTCAAAATAAATTATGCATGAATTGCTAATATTGTCTTTATAATAAGTAAATCAACATCACTCTTTAAAACAACACATGTTCATGCACATAGAAGATGAAATATATAACATTTATTAACTTTTTCTATGTTTTAAACAGAAACAATAACGTCTGTTTTGAAACGGAGAGAGTAACATCCCATATGATTGTCCTCTTACATGGAGAGACATCTCTCAACTACCCGATGACTCAGCTCTGAAAGATTTAGCGATATTTATTTGAATGTTTTTGAACGACCTGAAATGTGTGAGTGATGGGAATAGGGTTGACACTTGACAAAGTGGATGTGATTTGTGGATTGGTCACATGGAACTTGCACAAACTTTTGGCACCGAACGCTTTGGAACCGTCCTTAATCATAACAAATATAGAAGAGGAAAAATGGAAATTGCTGAACCGTTGAAGTTTAAATTATTGGTTCATGTAATAATTCTAAGTATTAGAAAAAGACAAAAGGTGACATTAATTTGTAGGAGCCTATGATAAGTGAATTTGATTACGACCATTTTGGCTTTTGTTATTATTGTTTCTCAAGGAACCAAAACACATGTTAATAGCACAGTTTTGGGAAAAGCTGATACTTTTCATATAAACAAGTTAGATGTTAAGTAGGAAACACTCTGCCCATAATTACAAATTCATGAAATTAAATTAAGAAGGTGAAAAGAAACTGCAAATCCATAAAATTATTGTTAAAATATATATATGTATGTATATTTCATGGCAACTGGTGTTCAATGCTCAAATAACAAAAGGTACTTACAATGAAAACCTATGAATAAATTAAAGAAACATGCCAAGCATTGAAAAGAGCTCAAAAAGGCAAGCTTCCTATATATTTTATTAAGTGCAACACCCTCCTACTTGTGATGATCTCACATCTTTGCCTCCAGCTGACCCTGTTCCTCCATATCCTATTTTTATTCCATAGGACTGCACATTTACACCACCATAAGTAATTAGCATTTGAAGAAAACTTAAATATTGTTGATCATATAAAGATAGTAACACAAAATGTTAACAAACCTCATTAGATATGTCAAGAACGCCGTCCTGGATCTTCTTATAGATCGTTGCAGCTGTGTTTATGAATGCCTGCATCAGAGAGATGATTCTTAAAGATGACAATAACAACAAGAAGTCAAGTTTCAAACTCCAAGGGAAAATTGAACAGAACAAAAGACTATATATATATATATGTATATATATATATGGAGTATGATCATTACCTCTTCAACGTTCTGAGCAGTTTTCGCAGAGGCCTCCATGAATACCAATCCATGCTCCCTGGCAAACTGCTGGCCTTCCTCGGTGCTGACAGCCCTTCTATGAGCTAGGTCACACTTGTTACCAATAAGCATAATCGTCATATTAGCATTTGCATGCTGCCTTGCATCCTCCAACCAGCTAAGAAGATGATTGAAAGTTTCTCTTCTGCATGAACAAACAAATTAATTCATCATTTAGTAAACCAGAGAAGGAGATTCATACCCCAAGTCAAATTACTCGTTCAGCTTCTTCACTTAGCTACAATGCTTTTGGATTTCTAATGTTCTGCTTCTGCATAATGGCACACATCCCCTTCGCTGCTTTGTTCTCAAGAGTAATTTTATCTTCAAAGAATACAACAAATCATTGGGTCCTCTCCTTCCTTTTTTGCTCATTTCACTTTTATGATGAATATCACACATATCATGCAGATTCTTCAATAATTTACTATACATGACATTTGGTTTAAGAATCATTTAGCAGCTCGTTTACCATATTACAAAACTCACCACACAATTCCAATTTGAATGGAGGAAAACAGAATCTATTATGGGACATTTCAATTAATATATGAACATGAGTGCCTTACAAAATGTATGATACTCGTGAGGATTTAACTATCTTCATTTGACATGTACAACCAAGGAAGTTACTATAGCTTATATCCATATGATTGCATGTCCAAGTCTGGCTGCATATGTTGCTGAAAGTTCTTTCAAATAATAAAAATAGCTTCTCTATATGTTATGATAGCACTGTTCTCACAAGTTATTTTAAGATTCAAGGAGATAACACACCTAGTGATGTCATAAACTAGCAATGCACCAGCAGCCCCTCGATAGTAAGACCTTGTAATAGATCTGAAAGACTCTTGGCCAGCCTGACATAACAAAGAAACTTCAGCACCTGAAGTTAAATAAAACAGAGACAAATACTTGACTATCTGGGAGGCTTTAGCAGTGACAATGCCAAAATCAGCTTGATCAAAGTTATTACAAAAAAAAAAGGTTATTACAGTGGCAACCACGTCACAACACTCCCAAGTGCCTAATTTTTGCAAGATATTTTGCTGCTGAAGAAAGTGGGTGATAAAAGGTCCCATATTGGATAAATATAAAGCAAATGAGCTACATATAATGGTGAAAGTCAAAACCTACTAAAAATTTGACATTTTAGTAGTGGAAGCTCAAGCTTTTGTATGTAGCCCAACATTGAAATTTAACATCTGCATTGACTTATCTCAGAGAAAGTTGGCAAGGAAAAAACTTGTGTTTTTACATCAATAAAGATTAATTTATACTATAATCAGACTATTCTTTCTAGTATGATGGCCATGCACAAGTATCTATTTCAAACTGCATAAGCACTAAACTATGTAGCAGCACATGGGAAAAATAATCATAATGATCAATACTCCCGGCCACCCTAAGCAGGTACATTACCTACACAGATAAGCAGTTTGAGTCTTTAAGCCCCATAAAACTCTATTGAGAGTTTACCAAATTCCTTTTTCAGCAGTTGGAAGAATTCTACATTTCTAAAACATGTTCTAGGGCTATCAAGTGGAAAAGTAGCAATACAAATAGATCTGATAAACAACCTCTTCTCTTCAAAGTTCTGATTCATCACCAATAAAAGCATAAAGACCAATGAGCGAGTAAATAACACGAACAATCTATTTTAAAAATTGCATGCCATGCAGCCTACCATGTAATATTAAATAGGTTGAAGAACAGAAAGAAAATTAGAAGACAAAGGCATAACGAAGAAATATAGCCCCAGTAGGAATGGCTCGAGCAAACATGATATTACGAAGAGATGTGACAAAAAGTACATAAAATTTGGGTCTCAGAAACTCCAAGCAAATGTTAAACAATGTGGGGCAGCAGAACAAACCGTGTCCCATATTTGCAGCTTCATAGGTTTATTGTCAATTGTTATCATTCTGGCCCCAAATTCAACACCAATGGTTAAATCATGCACAGGCTGGAACCGCTTGTCGGTGAATTGCAGAAGAAGACACGATTTTCCCACTCCTGAGTAAAAAAAAAAGAGAGACCAAAATCACCTCAGTCGCATAACCTGATCAATCCATGGAACCTTCAGTAAACTAAAAACATTTGACAACCATGTCCTCATATAACTCCATTGCAGTGATCCTAATTAAGATTCTTGTCTCAAGGTAAGTTTCATAGAACTGAAACCTGATCAATAAACTCTACCTAAACAGTTATGACAGTATTCACCATTAATACCCCACATTACATAAATGGTAAAAATTAATAAAAAAATAAATAAATAATGTTATGGTGCTTGTGCAGACATAGTTTTATATATCATCATTAAAAATTGAAAAATAAGAGTTCAATAATGGTGATCTTGAGACAAACAAAAACCCTTTGTGACCTACTACACCATCCAAATATTGCAATCAATTCATTGGCAAGAAAACCTACAAAATGAATAAATTGCAAGCCGAAGAAAACAAACAAACAGTAGCCGCGAAAATTAACCGATTGACAGCAGAGTAGGGCCTACCACAAACAGTTTTCAACATGTAAAGTAGAAGACGACACGATCATAAGCATGCGAATCACAAAATGTCAACAAACAAACAAAAAAAACAATAAAATCATTCCCAATGTTGAGAGTCAGAAGAGAAAACAAGGTTATGATCAGTAATTGTACGTGAGTTAGAGAATCCGAGTTAATTACACAAGCAAATTTCAAACGAAAATTGGAAGAAATGGAGGAATCGAAAGGGTAAAATAGAATCACCAGTATCTCCAATAATAATGTATTTGAAGAGGTAAGCGTACGACATTGTTGGTCGGAGGAAATAACAGCGGATCTTATTGGAGCAGTGAATTCAATCTCTGTGGATCAGATTTTGAAGATCATTATAAAAATAATTGTGATCTCTTGCGAAAATAAAAATGGGAAACTATGAAATTAAATTACGATGATTAGTTAGTTACTCTCCGTTAGAGTGGTGTGAAAGTTTGAGAAAAAACAAGAGGAAGAAGAGAGGTAGCTACGTGGGCTTAAGGCATCACTCCAACTTGCGTGGGCTTAACATCATTTATTATTATTTTGTTATACATAATATATATCCATATCCCATCTAGAGGTGACAATTGGTCGAGTCGGATCAGATTTAATTTAGATTTTAGAATGAAACATGAGATCCGATCCGATAATATTTCAGATCGGATTAGACAAATCTGTTTATTTTACACTAAAATGACGGAATTTGTCCGATCCAACCCAATCTTATCCAATCCGGTTGGGTTTGTTTATATCAAATTGATCGAATCAGATTTTTTTCGAATTGAATTTCGGATGTCCGCGAATCAGATTCAGGTTGTCAGCTCTCACTCTACCCAAACTCAAACTAGAATATCAACAATGTCCACGATGACTCGAACTTGAGACACAACTATGCCTCAATGATACACGGACCACTTGGCTTGCAGGTTGTGGGTAACATCATTTATTAAGTATATTATTTCTCCCATTTATTTTCTTAGTCTTGATAGCATTGAAATTGATTACTGTCTACAATTTAAACAGGTCGAGCCTTAATTCATTTAGGCCACCGTTGTGGGATATTGGGTTCGAGCCAACTCGTAGACAACGATATTGTAAATGTTATTAAGTCACTTATGTGACAAATACATGAAGTGTTGGTTTATTAAGTCCTGAACAATACATATTAGATGTGCAATTTGAAGCTTAGTTGCTCATCCAATGGGTTCAATTGGTAATCTTAAGCTGCCTTCACCACAATTGGACTCTTCACATAGTGCACCCCATCTGTCCACACCAACTCTCCAAACACATACTCTTTTGCTGCTCCCTTTTTAGCCTTAAGTGTTAAACTATAACTCTTCTCCTCACCCACCTTGCTGAACTTCAACTTTCTAGGTTTCACATTTGCTGAAATTCCAATGGGATTTTGTACCCGAACTCGATAAGTACCCGGAGACCCGACATTCTTCACTGTTCGGGCCAGGGTGATTGTCCCGGACAGTTCGGGCACAGTGATTGAAGGGTAGTTGAAACTGGCTAAGTTTATAGGCTTGGGACATGTGTATGGACCCTCCAAGAAGTTTTTGATTTGTGTTTCATCATAGCCTAGGGCACATAAATAGTCCAAGTAGTCCTTGACACCCAAGTCATAGACCAGCCCTGGATCCATTGCACTGTTTGGCTTCACATGTCCTGCTCCATAGCTCATTGGTGTTGCCTTGTGGTATGATGCATTGAGAATTGGCTCCATTGTGTTATCCATCACTCCGGCTGTCCGGTGAAGGCGAAAAAGACAACAAATCATCAAGAACTGTCTTAGGATACATATATCCTAATTCATATGTACAAACAAAATGTGATTTTTAGTAATGCTGATACCAGTAGTCATGATTGCTGACTTGATTGCTGCTGGACTCCAAGTAGGATGCAGGGTCTTAATGAGGCCGGCGATGCCAGAAACGTGAGGGCACGACATTGAGGTCCCGGATACTGAGTTGAATTGGACCCGGCGATCATCAAATACTTGATTTGTTGGCCCGTGTGCTTGCGTGTAGGCTGCGATGACACTCACTCCCGGTGCAGTGATATCAGGCTAAAAAATGCATAGTATCAGCTCTCAGATATCCACAAATGACTCAATAAGAAAACAAGTTTCTAGGATAACATATTAGTACTTTGAGGATGTTTGGTGTGATCTTGCAAGGTCCCTTGGATGAGAAAGCTGCCATGAATGGAGCTGGCTTTGTGCCCAATTCTGTCGTTGGACGCGTAATGTATGCCCTTGGAGACCTATCAAAATGCAGTAGATTTAGTTGAGGGCCTGTGGTTATATCAAGATCCTGTGATCAGTTCAAGTAATGTCTTACTTAGTTGAATTGATGTAGTTAAAGATATTAGCACCATTGGTGAAATTGACATGTGAGGCGGGGAGTACGTGCGGATCAGCTATGATTTCATTTCCGGAAAGATCATCGTTGGCTAGAATCATCCCCTCGGCGCCTGCCAGAGCTGCTTGCTGACCCTTGTCCACCCTCGCATTCTGGCCTCGCAGGCAGACTAGGATCTTTCCCTTCACCTTCTTGCGATCAAGCGATCCAGCCTTGCATAATGTGCTACATGATATATATCTCTCAGTCTCGTAGTATATAACTATATATACACTAAAAGAACATCAAAGAGTTTAAAGACGGTTCAAAGCTTACGCGTCTTGAGATGTTGCATTAGCTGTTTTAGCATCAACAGAGTTCATAACTGGGAAGAACTTGTTCCTTGGCAAGGCCTTTGCTGATAAACTTTGTCCCTTCAGAATATAAAACACAGTTCTTGTGCTTAGTGATCCCATTACAGTTGTAAAACAAGATCAGGACTTAGAATTTAGAAACTAACCTTAAACATCATCTTGTTTCCTAGGACAACATAGCCAGGAAACTCGCGGTCCATGGTGCTAGCTCCAACTGTGATCTGCCAAGGTGCAAAATTGGAGACAGTGGCTTCAGCAGGACCAGAATTGCCAGCTGAGCAAACCACCACAATGCCATGCTTGACAGCATGAAATGAGCCTATTGCAACACTGTCATTGAAAAGGTCACCGGGCGGGCTTCCTAGAGAGACAGACAGTACATCAACACCATCATGGATGGCAACATCAAAGGCTCCGATGATATCAGCATCGAAGCATTCACTCCCGCCCACGGGAGGCCAGCAAACCTTGTAAGCTGCAACCCTTGCCTTTGGGGATCCACCTTTCGCTGTCCCATTTCCTAACCCGAAAACACTAGCCCCCGGTACAAAATTACCTCCAGCAGTGGATAGAGTGTGAGAACCATGGCCATCGTTGTCCCGGGGAGTGTCAAACGAGGAGTTGAGCTTGCCAGCAACAGCTGCATAGGCTTTGTTGAAGTACCTTGCTCCAATTAGCTTCCTAAATACCAATTAGTCTCATTTTAGACCACTTAAGATGTTACAAAAATAGCAAAAGATCACATGGTAGGGTTCAGAGTTGACTTGGCACATAAAATTCTTATCCATGAACAAAAGCAGCATTGGAATAAAACAGACCTGTTGCAATGGAAACCAGTATCTACTTGATTTTGACAGATTCCTTTCCACCTTGAGGGAACTGGTCCAAACCCTTGATCACTAAAGCTTTGAGATTCTGGCCAAACACCTATCCACAACCAAAACAATCCCATTGAACCCAAAAAGTGGAAGTCACACATGAATACATGATACCAAGTGGTACAAGTTTTCTATGACCACACTACACAACCTCATGCTTGACAATGGAACCTCCACGCCACGCCTAGCTAGGACGGTTCGTTGTCCTCTACCTCTCTATGCTTTATGTTTTGTTCTCATTTTCCCACATTGATGGGCACACAAACAACTTTTTTGTATGGATAAGCAAGTGGAGCATGTATGAGGATAGAAAGTGAACCATCTCCAAGTTTTCATTTACAGACAAAACACACAAATGGGCCACAAGATTCTTATTTACTAATCAACTATGCCCTTAACAACTTCATTAGTTTGTTTGACATAACATAACCCACATATATACTTAAATGTAAGTATGAGAAATGGAACCATAAGGTATTTTTTCAATGTTGTAAGTAGTGAACAAGAAGATACAAGATATTTCTATAATTTGCTATGTAGAATTGTTATGAATGTCACATGCAAATTATAGCCAAATTTGACTGCATTAAAGGGCTGAAGTTGACATGACAATGAGATTCACATACATTTCCAAACTCCTCTGTTTCTTGAAATCAAAAGAGAGAGAGAGAGAGAGATAGAGAACCAAACCAGTATCAAGATTTCCAATAATTGTATCTTCTCCATATCTTGCCTTGTTCCAGATTGAATCCGAAGGGCTCGCTCCATCGCGATCGAGTCCAAGAAATTCCCATGATCTTGTCGTGTGCAATTTCTTTCCCTGGTTCAAGAACACTGAGACCACTTTCGGGTGCTCTGCATTTCCAACAACAAATAGTGAAAAACAGAGAAGAAACAGAGTACAAAAGCAGAGTAGTAAAGAAACCAGAGGCCTCACTAGCTATCTCTGCTGCGACTTTGTGATCTAAATTCGCAGCAAAGCCATTGATGTGTCTTGTGTACGAATAAAACATGGCTTCCTCAGAAGCTTCTCGGCTGCAACAAGTTCATGGAATTTAAATTTATGTGATTAATGTAAAAAAAATGATTTCGATTTCACTGTTGGATTGATTCACAAACCTTCCCAAGAATGTTGCAAGAAACTGGTGGTGAGTCTCTGTGACTTGATTGAGATCAACAGAAGACAAGTCTGGTCCATGTGAGTGAGCTCCCATGTAGACAACATAGGACTACAACAAAAATGTAATTAAATGATATGAAATCAACAATTGAGCACCAAAAATGACCATCTTGTGCAGAGACTGAAAATGGGCATACCTTGATGGAAGCAGAGGTGGGTCTGAGAAGTGGAGAGCAGAGGAGGAGTAGCAAGAGGCACAGTGAAGGACTTGAAGGTCTCATTGCTTGCTTGCTCTGTTTTTGTGTACTAGAAATATGGAGACCTTCCCTCCTTTTTATACTAAATTTCAAGTTTTATTTTGAAATTGAACATAGGTTTGAGAGTTGTGATTTGGATTTTAACAAGAAAGAGCAAGTTTTGTCACTAGTTAGGCATCTCCTAATGTTGGAAGGTAGTAACGGCGACAAATCAATCATTTTCATTCTGTTAAATTTTAATGTTACATTTTCTTTTTTTTTTTTTGGTTGGTGTGTTCATATACCATAATATGCAAATAATTTCTAAAGCAATGATTTAATGATTATATATTTTTGGTTGACACTGAGAATGAGATTGTCATTGATACAAGCTCGAGGATCTACGGCAAATAAGATGAGAAGCTCAATTACTTAAATTTATGATTAGGACACGACCCTACAACCGTAACGAGTCTCTCAAGAGTTCCCATAGAACCTTGTGTCTATACCAACGTTGCGACAATAACTCGATGATCAACGAGGCTCGTCGTTAGAGAACTTAACTCAGGCCAACTGGGGAGGTCTCAACTCTTGATAGCTCATTCCCATCAGGCTTGAGTACAAAGAGACAAGGAAATTTCATCATCCCTCCTTCGTGAACGTCCACCTAAAGGAGAGCTCATCACATCTCCTCAACACTTAGCTCTCACAAGAAACTCCAAGGCTCCCCGCATCACTGAGCCACCATCATGACGTCTTACTTCGTTTGTACACTAAAACGGTACATGAAGCGATAGAGGCTCTTTGTGGCTTTATTTGGCCCCGTAAATGCTTGAAGAGCATACACGAGATTTGAACATCATTTGACACTTGTGGTCGATGCGCTTAGAAGGCAAGAACTCTAATACCCGAAGTAGACTCCACATCAGCAACAACCAACTACAAAACGACACATGGCGAAAATGATTGTAACTAGATGAAGATATCCACATTTTACACTATGTAGAAACGCTCTCTAGAGTCCTCCCTAACGATATGCGATTGAGATTCATACGATCACGTCCAATCCAGTTTCCCATATACAATCAGCTCTCCGTTAACGATGTGGCAGTGTGCTAACCTTGCGTAGGCTCTAGGAACCCATGAACAATAGTTCAAGCCTCCAACTCCGTCACCAAAAACCCGAGCCCTTTAGCTTCATCCCCAAAATTCAAGATTTAGAATATTTCTAATACAATCATCCTAACATGTGGATAAGACGACAACACACTCTGGCGTGTCAAAGTTGATCGAGTCAAAAAAGGCTGACCAATAAGCATCACCCAATCTCATTTTAAGTTTTAACTTGTTAATCATGCATAAATATATAGATATGTATGTGTAAGAATAATTACATTGACAATGCGTCTAAATAATTGTAAACACAAATACAACAACCTAAATTTTCTTTTCTAAATATGAACTAAAACAGGATGGTTGACTGAGCTAAGTATATGCCATAAAAGTATAGATCCTAGCTTTTAGTAGTTGTTATAGATCCTTCTTCAGTTTGTTTTTATTATATTTTTATGTATTTGTGACTTCAAAGCTTTCTTAGAGAGCAAATGATAGCAATTTTCACTCTAAAGTAAAAGACTTGCATCACATATGATTGAATGTAGAGTAATTAGGGGATTTAACTTAGTAGAAATAATCAAACTGCACTCCTCACAATTCCAATCGAGAGTGCGAAACTTGCGTTTTTCTTAAATTTTACATGTCGGATCTAGTTTATATATACTATAAAAATTGAATTTTATAATGCATATTATCATCAAAATATCAATTTTATCATCAATTTTTATTAATTACATGTTTACACATTTCTAAATGGCACAAGTTTCTTTTCTTAATTAAAACAAAAATCTGCACATTTTCTATTTTTAAATTCCGCTAAGATATGAAAACTCTTAAATAAAAAACTAAGAAATTTTAATATAACAAGTTAAGTTGCTACAATAAGTTGAATGGTAGTGCAAACCCTAATTAAGGACTATAAATGTGTTGCAAGATGTATGAAGAGAATGCATTTATATGTATGTCGTGATCTAAAGAATGGTTTGATGATGCTTATTAGAGATGATGTTAATAGAGTGAGTTCTCGAGAGAAAATAAATTAATTTGTATTTTTTTTATTTTTCATATATGTTTTATTATGTGTACAAATTTACGGTTTAATCATTGGTGCCTTGTTGGACTGATTTTGTTCGATTGTGTTAGATTTAGCCATTGAGGTAAGTTACGGGCATTGGGCTTGTTATATTTTATAAATTCTTTTGGGCTTGTCTTGTACAAACAAAATTTGAAACTTACTAAGCCCAACCTTGAAATGAGTTGGAAGGTTTTCAAAGGTTTGGTAGCAATTTTATGGGATCGCATTCTAAGGAGCAAGTCTGCGAAGCTGCATTTTTATTGCCATGAAATGAAAATGATGTGGTTTTTTATATCAATTTCATGTCGTTCTTCGTTATACTTATAATTTTTTGCTTAACATTAATGTATACAAATGTGTGTTAAGAATCTTATTTCTACATGTTCCAAGGAAATTAAGACCCTGCCAAAATTACAAAACAACTAAACTCTTATTTTGGGCAATTTTTTTTATTAAATGTGCAAATTGCACGAGTACTAAATTTATTTTCTCAGGCATTGCTTGTTAACACTTATGCATCTGCATAAGTTGTTGCACACATTTTAAATTGTGTCAAATCATCTCTAATTTTGTAATGATGGAGAAGTAGAAATAAGTAATTTTTTTTACTTACGTTATAATAAGTCGAGAGAGAAGAACTCGTATCCACATTTTTGAATCATGGTTAGTAAAATATTGATATAAATAATATTAAAATATTTTTTCTTAATTTTGTTAAGATATACACATACAGTGGCGGAGGCAGGGGCCGACCGTAGTGGGCCGTGGCCCATGCCAGCCATTTTGAATATGTAATATAACATATATATCCAACTAAAATAAAATAAAAACGTCCAATAGTCAAGTGGTAGTTGTGCCTTCCCCGAACCCCTAGGTCCATCCCATTTTATTTTTCTATACATCAGTAAAGCCCATCCCATTTTATTTTTTATTTAATTATTTAATTATTCAAATAAAATGTTTATAAGAAAAATTTGTTCCCCTCTTAATTAAATTTCTGGCTCCACCACTGCACACATATAGAACTAAACAACCACCTAAACAAATTCAAAAAAGAAAAGTAAAAGAAAGTGACCTAACAAAATTATTGTGTAAAATGAGAACAATAATTTGATAATGATTTTTGTTACCATTGATAACAACATCCACATTTAGTATTTATTTAGGAGATTATCACTACTATATATATGTGTCACTGAATTACATCACCATAGAGAATTGTCACAACTGGAAACAATTGCGATAGTGATATATTGATAAGTACCGACAATGATGAGTTTCTATCCAACCAATAACTAGAGACGCGCGTAGTGCACAATACCACCCAAAAACTTGCCCCCACTTTCAAGTAATTAACACTACAAAGGGTTAAAGGTTTTTTTGGCACCCAGACTTTTTTCGAAAACCCAATTTGGTACCTATACTTTTATTACGCTCAATTTAGTACTTAGACTTCAATATCACACCCAATTGAGTACCTGCACTATTATTGTAAACCCAATATGATGTCT
>JAYMTF010000509.1:0-34679 GCA_036897485.1 Pelargonium nanum | reverse complement strand
CTTCGTCGTCGCCCTCACGCCGTTGCCGCCGCCTTTAATCTGCTAACTCCAAAAACCCAGCAAACACCGCGTCTTCAGTCTTCGTAAATGAGATGACAAAGTAACCAAAATCACCGCCGCCTCCTTTACAAGCCGCCTTTGATTAATCAGAACCTAAAAAACTCTAATTGTCACCAGGGACAGAACACGTCATACAGACGGAGAGACCACTCTTGTTTTAGAGAAACCCTAGAGAGACAAAAGAGTTTACTTTGATGATCCAACTCGAAATAAGTATTTTTTTAGGAGTTAATTATGCATGAATTAAAATGTGTATCTGTCGTGGATGAATGACATTAAATTGGTAGCAGCATAACTAAAAAAATCCATGAAATTGTATTTCCTGTATTCTAAATTAAATTTATAAAACATATTAGAATGGGGTTATAAAAACAAAAGTAATGAGTAGCTAGCTGGGACATAAAATCATTGACCAAAATACATCTCAAACTCAAATGTAGTCTCTGCAGCACACAGAGGGCACAACAATCTATCATCAAAACTCAACATATTTTGTCAGCTAAAAAGAAACGGTTCTTCATCTTCACACTCGTATTGTACAAAGCATAAATGAAAGTAACACCTCTATGATACATGTAGGCCCACAGAGATTATAACATATCATCTCACCATCACATATAAAAGACCTTGTGTCCTCTTGGAAGAGAGACTTTTGGCCCCCATAAAAGGAAAATACAAGACATACAAAACTAACGAGAAAAATACTCGACACTACCAACCCCATTGGAAGAAACAACCTTTGTAACTCCTACTTTCCTGCGGCTCCATCCATTTACAAAGAGTGGACTGGAAATAGCTGCGTTTAACCAGTCTAACAAAGTAAAATCTACCCGCCGCCTGCAACCTTGTTCTCAAACTATAGTCTTCTTCATCTCACAGCCTCCGAATTGTGTGGGAAAGTTCTAGCAATTAGAAGGCTCCAAACTTCTATTAGCTCCAGAGGCTGTAGGTTCGAAAAATCCTCTATATGGCTTCATGCTCTATACACAGACACCACAATCTTCAGGTGGCAGCATGAGCCTAGAATGAATAAGGTGGAAACAATCTGAAGGGATCTACTATATCCATGCAAGAGAACCACGATCATTTGGTACTTGAGGACGGCCTCTAGTTGGTGTTGGTGGTCTATTGGCATTCAGCTCCTGATTGCATAAAGAACCAACACAAATATGATAAGCACCAAAACAGTAAAAATATAACTACATGCTTCCAGATGAAGAAACAAGGCATCACCTGCATCCATGTATCCTCAATATGCCGTTCTGGCGATGTTTCTGGTGATGAAATTGCTGGCGGTAACGGATGAATGAGTTTTGGAACAACCACAAGGTCTCTACCCAAAACTAAGATTGCCCCGGCATTATTTGCAGTACCTGTAGAAGGAAGACAGACAAGACGCAAACTAAATCATGCCCTGACAGTATACAAGTCACAAGTTATGTAGGTGCCAGGAACATACCGCAATAGTTGGTGGCTGAGAAAAGAGTAATCAAATGTCCCTGCGCGAAACGCTCAAAACCATCCATGACACACTCATGTGCGCGTACAATCAATTGAAGGTCGTTGTTGTTACAGAACTCCATCACACGGTCAGGCTGGCATGAAAACCATTATAAATTAGCATAGCACACACATTGCTTATTCTTGAAACTCCTAAACATGATTGCATAAATTGACAAGAGTATAAAAAGGTAGATCTATCAAATGCAGACTATCTGACTTGACAACCATACCTTTAGATAGAAAACACACTACATAAATACCAACAAAAATAAATATGCTATCTTCACGTCTATTAGGATCTTTATCCATACCACATTCACTTAATAGCTTTCTTTAGACCTCCCTAAAACTTAGAAAATTCTCAGGTGCCAGCTAGCCATTCCTTGTCTCAAGAAATAATTATTGAAGAGTGCTGTGAAGTTGATTTACAAAGACTGATTCTGACTGAAAGGTTCCACAGTATACTCTAAGCCTATGGGTAAAGAGTTCTGACATCTTTAAATCTGAGAGGTTGTTCTACATCTAGGTGATATTGATTAGGCCCAAATATCCAGCACACCCTAATCCTAATACCTCCCTTTCAGGACCACATTGCTACATTAATCTACAAACCATTCATTGAGCAGATATTAGCTGACAATTAAAGCACAATACACTAATCACTATCTACAGAAAAATGACATGCAAGTTACCTACAACTTCCATTTACTATCTACCCAGAAGAGATTAAGAAGATATGATGTGAGACGTAATATCCTCATAAAACTCACTGCAACTCCCTAAAAAGAGGATAATTACATTTGCTTTAGAGGTTTACATAAAGTTGTTAATGGACTTCAACTTCAAAGATGGCAAGTCATATCAACCCAGAGGTGGTTACCAGCAATCTAAGTTAGCGTTTGGATTTAGAAGTTTGGAATGGGAATGAGATCCCATTCCAAAGACATGCTCATGACCAAACATTCACAGTCCAAACATGAAGAATGAGAATTTTATTCCTATTTTCACTCTTGATTCTCATTGTTGAAGAAAAATTCTAATCCAAACTCTACCTAAGTGGTTCTCACACATGCAATATGAACTCAAGGAAAAAGGATGCAAAATGAGGAATCAAGTTTAAAAAGTCTCCTAATTATCTTTCTATTAAAAGAACAATAAAGGTGTTCAATACAAAATAACAGTTCAAAATCCTGGGGCACCATATTGATCAATAAACAGCCTTTTCAAAATAAAATAATTTACAACACTTGTATTCATTTCGATAATCATATATAATTAAATTAAATTAACACACTTATGGATGCCATAGAAAGATTAAGAATTAAAGCCAAAGCAATATAACGAGATTTACCCCAAAAGTAACCAATCCAGGCCCTCTAGCATTTGGTCGCAATCCTTCCACACTATCATTTTCTGTTGGGTCCGACCTAACGAAGGACAAAAAAAAAATGTGATTGATACATCACATACCCATACGAACTTCATGAAAATTAAGAAGGCACAAAATGGAGAAAATTCTAGGCTATTACAGCCTGCACCAACCATAATAAATCCATAAGAACAATTGAGCCTGCTTCCATTGTTATTGGACGCTGAAGACTTTCAATCTGCTCCACATGATTTATTGAACGACCAATACCACCATGCATACAAATGATTTTCTTTTCAATTAGAGCGGCAAGAGGAAGCCAATTGAATAATCTATTTATCCGGTGCCATGTCCAGATTCCATCTCTCTCACCCTGTTTAGCATGTCAGAAATTTGGTAACTGCAATAGATTGACAAGGGAAAGAACATATTGTTTTAACACAATACTATACCATGCGCTCGATACACTCGATCCTGAAACCAAATAGAGCATTGATATCTGCAGCTTCATGGTTCCCACGAATTAAATGTACATTATTCGGATGCTCAACCTACAGAAATTGACATAATCAACAGTGTTTTAGACCTTCAAGAATCTAATATAAACTGAAAACAAGCAAGAAAAAAAAATCCATATTGAACAGTCAAGCCTAATATATACCTTCAAAGCAAGCAGAAGACTGATTGTTTCTAGGCTGTGCTGTCCCCGATCAACATAATCTCCTAAGAAGAGATAATCGATATATCTGATATATTATTAAAAAAATGGAATCATGAGAAAGTGTCCATGTCAAGACTTATCCATAAAATAACATTATGAATCACATTCTACGTATAGAGGTCCAACTCAACTAAAAGCTTAAGTTGATAGTTGAAGGTCCAATATTATTTTTATACTCTAAATGTCCCCTTCACGTGTAAGCTCATTATCACATATAAAATCTGAATCAAGCGTAACACTTACGCAATGTCCCCAGCAGTTGAAGGTGCACCATACTCGTCAAAAAGGCGCATGAGATCCCCAAATTGCCCATGCAGATCCCCAAATATCTTAACCGGAGCCTTAATCTGTAAAACACTAGGTTCACTTGCAAAAATCCTTTCAGCACTGTCACAAAGTTCGGCTATTTCATTGCAGTCCAAGAAAAATTGCCGGCGGACTGGGGGCTTCCAGCCACGAGGTTTTAACAAATGTGCAATAACCTAAACATAAAAGAAATAGGTAGATATAATATCCAAATATTATAAGAGACACAGTAGACAACAATATTAGATTGCCACATCAAATTGGGAGATCAACAACAACCAAGTCATTTCTCAAACAATGTCAAGGGTTTGGCTGCATGAATCCTTTACCAAAACTCTTTGGGATCTTCTACTTGTATTCTCCTTCCTCCACTCTATCATATCTAATGTTATCTCCTTTGTTAAGCCAAACACTATCCGTGTCAACTAAACCCTACCCATTTTAGTTTTTCCTCTCTGAATTCTCCAACCTATCCTCAGGGGATCACTAAATTCTCTACGTCCCATTTGTCTAAACCATCTTAAACAATTTTCAAGTATCTTATCTTGAATTGATGTTACCCTAACTTTTCCTTGAATAGTTTTATTTTTAATGGTATCATTCTTAGTGTTACTACGCATCCACTTAACTAATTTCATATCTATTCCCCAATTTTATGGCTTTTCAGTACCTTTGGAGTTGAACACTCACTGGATATAGCCATATAACATAATTGCCTATATTACCTTAAAGAACTTTTCTTTCAACTCTTTTTCCATCACAAATAACTCTTGAAGCCCTCGCCAATTTCAGCTAATGCACTAATCCTACTTTTAACATCGTCTTCAATCTCCGTCTTTTGACTTATAGATCCAAGGTACCTAAAATGGTTACTTACAGTAATTTCTTGTAGCATAATTGAACCACAGCTCACTCAACCCATGTTTGCTTAAATTTCACTTCGGATTTTCTGTTTTGGTTCTACTTATTCTAGACCCATTTGATTCTGAAGTCTCTTTCAATCTATTGAATCTGGCATTACTCTCTGTTCTAATCTCATAAACTATAATATCACCTGCAAACAAAATATACCAAAGGACCTCATCTTGAAGATGTCTTGTGAGCTCATCAATGACCAAAACAAAAACAAAAGGGATTAAGAGCTGATACTTGATGCAAACCTATCGTATTGGAAAAATCTCTCAAAAATCCCCCATTAATCCTTACACTAGTTGATCCCTTGTTGCACATATCTCTAATTAAATAAATACATTAAATATAAATCCCTTTTTTCTCAAGTACCCACCATAGAACTTCCCTTGAAACCATATCAACTATCATAAGCTTTTTGTTTACGTCAACAAACACCAGGGATAACTTGTAAGTCTTTGCCTCTTTCTATACTTTTTCACAAGTTCTCTCAATAGAAAAATAGCTTCATTAGTGGATATATACCAGCCATAAAACCAAATTGGTTCTATGAAATTTTGACTTAGTTATTACACCTTTGAATATCTCCTTTCTTTCACAAATTGATATAATAGTATTTTCCTCCTTCCTCAAGAGTCTTCTTGGTTCTCAAGATTTGGTTAAAAAGCATTGGGTGAACTAGATACACAAAATGATACCTGGGTCAAACCATTGTTTTTTTAGTACAACGTAATCTCACATGAAATACATAACAAGCATGCTATCCATCAATGAAACAGAGCATACCCTTATTCACGTATATACTCATGACAAACTAACTTTTTCTGATCAGAATTGACATGAATATGCGAAGCAACACAAGTTTTCAGACAAGAAAGCCTTTTAAAATATTGAGCAGAATAGAGACAGGAGAAGGAAAAATTCACCAACAATTACATCTCAACCCATGCAAAATAGAGTAATAGACAAACAAAAGATGAAAAACCAAAGTGCTTCATGATTAACAATATATAACATATCCATAGGAATAACAAAAGAAAATTTAGTGATGCAAGATTATCACAAAAAAAGAAAACATAATTATAAATTTTAAGCATATCAAAACATTGCATAGCAATTCGAGTCCATTTATCCAGGGAACTACATCCCTTTCTCTTTTTCTTTTCCTTTTTTGTCTTTCGAAATCCACATCAAGTATTCCCCAAATCAAAATATATATGCATCCCAACTGGGCCAAATGCTATTTGAAATATAAAGAAATGCATGCTAATGATTTTTTTTCTTATTTTTGACACTACGTTCTTACTCCCTCATTCTTCAGCATCCAACAGTCTTTGCCACATAGAGATGCATATAACTACATTCTTAGTATTTTTGCACAACATATAATTACCCATACCTTTTTCGGAACACTGTTGATGGACATCTGTCGATCTAATAGTTTCCGAGCTGCTGTTGCACTCTCTGGGGTCCCATAGCTGACCCGCCTACCTTCATTTTCAAATTGATCAATTGAAAGCTGTCTAACCATGCCACCTAAAGCTCCACCAGTCTCTGCAGCTACAACAACCTGACAAGACATGTAATTAGAGACAGAAGACTATGTGTCACCTCAACAATTTTCCTGCCGTACTAATTTGAGATGGAATCAAGAAGGGATAAAAAAATACTAACAGCTCTATGATGCAACCGAACTCCAGCTGGGGCTATAATATTTGAGCCGGCAGAATCAGGCATCTTAATCAAGGTAGACATCTGTTTGCCACTAGGGGTTGCCTCTGCTCCACGATCCCTGTCCGGCAATTCCACTTCTCCATTAACTTGCCGCGCCTTGGCAGCAGCTAATGTAGCACTAATAGCCTCTGCTTCAGCAGCTGATGCTTCAACTAGATACTCAACACCTTTACTCAATCTCCTGCATAATAATCAATATCCAGTAAGTTCACAAATTTCTCATATGAATTAAGATAACCCGCAGCAAAAAAAACAATTGCCATTTTACCGAGATCCTGGTAGCATGGCGTTTTCAGTGCTTATATCAGTATACATGTCACCATTAATAGGGGGTGCCACTGGATTTCCCAACACGACTGATCCATCGGGAGCGGACTCAGGCATTTGTCTTGACCTTTCATCAATGAATGCATACCTTCCAGACAACCGTCCCGCTGGTAGATTAGAAGCAGCTGCTGCAGCTGCATGAGATGCTGCAGTTGTTGTTTCAGCAGCAGCCAAGTCTTCAGCAACAAGTAAGTCATCTAGCAACACCCCTAGAACACACCAAACAATACACACTAATGTCAATTTACTCAACTATCTATAGCCATATGTTGGTTAGCACTATAGATCTAGTCACAATATAAACTCCATTTTCCCAAATTTGGATGTCATAAGCTATGAAACATTGGCACTAAACAATGAAGTTACTGAATCATTGCTAGAAAACAAAATTTTGTTTATTTGCAATACAAACTCACACTTGTTGGCCTTATTTGTGCAGAATATTTGGAGAAATAAATATAAATATAAAAAATCAAATGCAAACCATATAGTTGAGATCAGCAAATATCTTGTTAGAAATAGAACCCCAAGATGCCAACACATGACAAGACCTAGTGATATTTAGCACGTGCTGTGCATATCATATGTGTTCTATAGTCATTTAAGAAGATCTAGGCTCCTAAATCATGTCCCAGGCAAATCTTTGACGTCAATTAATTGTTATGTTCCTAGCAAAATTTCACATTCCATTGTCTTCTTTCAAAACTTCCCACGTAACGAAAGGCCTAATAAAAAATACAAAGTTTAGGGATGCCTTCAAAAGAGATATTCTAACCTTAGGCCTCTGCAATACAATACCAAATATGTCATATCCTAATATCTGGAGCTACAGCACATACTGATACTAGCGTGTTCTATAATAAAATATGGGAATCAAATCAACTCCTGCCAACATCTTATCATACATTACCTCAGTACACGCCTATCAAAATTTCATGTCACCGACTATATTACCAAAGCTAGATTAAGCATCATGCTACGTTATGATCCACATGTAAGGAAATTATGTTTAACAATCAGAAGACAATGAAATATGCAGCTAAATGATGGTTGGTGGCATCGCATTTGAAGTACGATAACAATCGCATCAATACGACTTCAAAACTAGCCTCATCTCTTACCGCCACGTAAACCACCATAGATAAATATTAAGTCACCAACTGCGGCAGCTGCGTGCCTACACCGCCTTGTCAACTCGACTGCAGCATCTCCACCAGCTGCATCAGCACTGTATCTGCCTGTCCTAGGGGTAGTAACAACGGATTTTGTATCGCACCAGACGCCTGCTGCAGTATCCAACACTACAAACAAGAGATACAGCAAGGATTCATAAGATATCTAAAATGCAGCATCAAGATAATGTAAATGAAAACCTCTTCAATTAACATTATCGATTGTTATAATATCCCTTGACTTTCTTTAAAAGTGTTAATCCCTTAAAAGCAAAAAGGAGAACTAACCAAGTACTAGGGAAAGATGCAGATAATATAAAAAAAATAAAAATAAAATAACTGCATACAGTATTTTTGAATAAGGACACTCAATACCTAACCAACCCCAAGAGGTTACAAACATCAATCTCACATTACTTAACCAACAACTCCTCAAGGGTAAAAAGATTGGATAAAGATTAAGGCCAGACCAGACAAGAGGAGGCATTGCACCCTTATTAGAGGGGCATTAGAAGTAAATATATCTAAAAAAGATACTGAGATTGACTTAGACACACACAAAAATAATGGTAATAATCACCAATGCAGGCAGCCATAGAAAAAAAAAACGATTTGGAAGTAAATTACATAAACAAGTACCTGCAACACTTGATGAATCTTCTACCATTCGTCCACCACCAAGTGCCCCTCCAGATACATGAAGTCGTGCATTAACAAAAACCTAAAAAAACAGCATAAGCTTTTAATCTTCACACAACTAGACTCTAGTCACAAGAGAGTCCAACAGAAGGGGGGAATAAAAGGAAAGAAAAACTCACTGCTGCATGTTGATATCTTGGAGAAGGTGAAACACCAGGAGCAATAGCCCATTCCCAACGACCATCTCTATGTTTAGCAAGTCCATATGCACTTGCCAATGGCTGGTAAGCGGAAAAAAGGGAAACCAGTCAACCAACTCACTATGAACATAAAAGGTCAAATTAATTATTACCATATAACTATCAATAAGTAACTTTTCATCCCACTTCCATGGAAGGAGAATGAAGTTATCAACATGGAAGACACTAACAAATGGGTGTTGGAAACAGAATACAAAGGCTAAAAAGACATATGAATCAAGCAAAGTC
Source organism: Pelargonium nanum (assembly GCA_036897485.1). Lineage (NCBI taxonomy): Eukaryota > Viridiplantae > Streptophyta > Magnoliopsida > Geraniales > Geraniaceae > Pelargonium > Pelargonium nanum. Next base: position 25,451 of record JAYMTF010000509.1, on the reverse strand, counting down.
GTCTGAAATGAATATATATAACTTTCCAATTCTGCCCACTACTATTCATATGTCAAGAAAATAATATTTATTTTATGAAGGACCACCATGCTCTTACAAAAATAGATGTTGCCTTTTGAACATTAAAGAATTAGTTCCTGTAAAATATTTCAACTTTTTTAACCATCATATGCTCTGATTCTAGTACGCAGTTGATCATTTTTAACTTACCACACTGTTTGCATCTCTTCCTCCACAAAGCAAAAGAAGACCATCAGAACGAGCACTTGCAGTTGCATACCTAGTCAAGTATAAAGAAATCAATTAAGAACTGGATATTATGATTAATAATCTCTAATGTCAATGAAAGATAACAAAGACAAGTATATAATTTTATGTAACATAAATACGAATACATTCTGGAAAACGAAGGACGTGAGCTTATTATTGGAAATTGATGCACGGATACTCTCACAATGCATTGCATCCTTACAAATAGTACACACCCATATGTAACGTGAGCTTTTATAAATTATCCTGGAAAATTAGTAATCTTTAATTGTATACATAACACTTCATAGTTCTCCAGTTCCTCAGCATTCGGGGTAGACAGACCTAGAAATTTAACAGGTGTGAAATATTGTACGGAATCTTCAGGTCTTGGAACATGCCCACACAAGAAAAGACAATGAACCAATGAATGATACTCAAATTTGTAAAGTACCATGCAAAGTATTTTATTAAACCATGGGGCAAAACAGAAGTGGTAATTCAAGATGGAGCATGTTCATGTGAGAGAGAAGTAGAAGTTTTACATGCATGGAGGTGGACCCTCCCCTTCTGGTTCCAGTTTACGCCATTCATAGGGCTTAGCAGCAGTGTCCAGGGCCCATACATCAGCCAAAGGTCGCTTCCCTGGAAACATCATAGCAACACCATAATTGCTTTCCTTCATAGACAATAAGTTCAATGCACCTAAAATGCAAATGACGAGACATGAGAATGATGAGTCTTACCATCATTACCACCAATACACATGAGATACCTTTGCCCTACCAAAGCCATTACATGTCCATAACGCGGCCCCGGTCCAGGGCCTTGAACAACAACTCTGCAAAAAATTAGCGTAAATTTAAACGATGAGTCACATGCAACACTGAAAGATGAGCAAGCGATTTCTTCATATACAAACCTATGCCATCTAGGCCGTTGCTGTGTAAGATCAAGAACATGAAGATCCTCAGCAGACAAACCAGCTGGACCAATTCCACCCTGAGTTAGATCGAAAGAGAAAAGTGAGACTATTAGTTTTAATTGTATATTATATAACTTAAGATTGAAAGGATAATTAAGCTCTAGGCCTACCTGAATGACAACCATAGTTCCAACGGCAGTTGCAACGTGCGCAGCCCTTGGTGTGGGTGGTTCTCCAAAAGGAGTGATCCTACAAAATAAGTTCAATTTAAGCACCAGCAGTAACCAAGAATAGTCACAAGGCTGATTACACTCAATTATTAGTCCAAGCTTACCTAGACCATTTATTCGTCAAAACATCATAACAATGAACATCAGCAGTGGCACCCGCCAGTCCTGTAATTCAAGTAAAGCTGCATAAGTTACGAAATGTGAAACAGGAAAACATCAACAATATGTAAATCCAGGAGGGATACTACCCTGAATAAAAAAATAATAATCCTTCATTTTATGACACTTTTACACAAGTCATGGTAGACAACAGGGCTCAACAAATTTCATAAAATCAAATACATTCCAATCAATGACTTCCATTATATTACACAGGTTTGAACAAACTTGTTATCTGCAATAGTGACATTTATAATAAACCACAGCATGCCATTTGAGTCTCTACAAGTTCAATGAAATTAAGATACTCTGAATACTGAATGTAAAACATCATATCAGTAGCAGTTCAAAAGAATACCAAAATTAGACTCTCACACCATAAATAAGAAGAAAGTAACCAAAATACTGTTTATTGTTAGTTGAAAATAGAAAATATTTAGGTTCATGAAAAACTTAAACCAAACTTTAGACTTTCCATACTTGAAACAAACAGCAGACATGCATTTCAGGTCACTTTCTTATAAGGGCTTCATTAAAACAGATTTAGTGTGTTATATAATCCAGTAGTGCAGGGGCATAACAGTTTACAAACCACGAAAACATTGAAGTATTAGGTGAGACTTGAGAGAAGAATATCAGTTTATCAACCATAACTTCGATCAAAACTCAAATGAAGGCAGCTTGAATTCCTCAAGGTTCAACTCAACTAGAGAGCACAAACATTGGAAATAAAAGCCAAAATACAGTTTAACTTGCGTGCATTAAAAATTAATCATCTTGGACTGCTAATGTTACCGAACCAGGCTCATGTTTCAGTTGAACTACTGGTTTGATTGTGAAGTGAGAACAAATAAATCTCTGTTTTCAATAAACAGATACTCCAGTAGATGCCTTGTAAATTCGACCAAAAAAAAGAAAAGACTTTCCAATACAGGGAACTTAAAAATTGAGTTTCACCCCACAAAGAAGCACACTCGGGTAGCAGGATGTAAATATCTCAGAGTATAAACATCCATCGCAATGGAAAATAAGCAAACATGCATAGTAAATTAATTAAGCTTCAATAAATGGTGCATTCCTCATGCAAATAATTCCAATAAAACTCACAATTAAGGACTTGCAGGCCAATAACTGTAATAAAACAACCACTGGTTGCGAGAAATCTGAATTTTTTTAGAAGTTGCAACTATAAACCCTAATAGTAAACCATTGAGGAAGCAGAGAAATCCAATGAGAGACATACGTATGCCAGCACTTCCTGCCGACGAAGGAGTTCCAGTAGCCGCAGAATTTCCCTCGAGCGCAGTAGCACCCCCAAATAAAATCAGCCTAGGCCCAATGTACCCAGGCGTCCCCTCCTCCCCAACAGCCGCCACTGACGTTAAAGTGTGGCCGCATCTCGGCCCTGGTCCGTCTTCTTTCTTCTCTAGAATCGCATTCACCACCGAATATGTAGGCGCATGCCTCGGCCCAACCAGAGGGCTCTGCTGCACCAGTGCAGGCGCGCCCTGCTGCTGTGCCCCCGGCGTCTGCCCTGGAGATCCGACCCCAGCCGGCGACTGGTCGCCTAGCTGCTCCCGTTCCATAGCAGCCGTAGATTGAGGCGCGCTCTGGTTCTGGCTTTGGCTCTGGACGGCTGGATCGTGATCGGACTCCGGAACCATGGTAGAATCAACCTCCATTTCTCGAACACTCCCGTTATAGAACCCTAAATTTTCAAAGATCGGAGCTAGAATTGCGACGAATTCGCATTGGTGATCAACATTTGGATTGGGCTCGCAATTCAAACTTGAGCTCCCCCAAGATTCAGGCCTAGAATTGAAACCCTAGCTGTAGCTGGAGCTGTAGCTCAGATCTCCAATCCAATTCTAGGTCATGGGTTTCTGTTTCTCTCTCACACTATCTGAAAGGAAGAAAAGAAACCTCGAGGCGGTCGAGGAGGAACACAAACAGGGACGGAGGAGACAATCTCAAAGCCAATAACAGCACATCAAAGAAAAGTGAACACTAATCTCTTTCTCTCTCTCTCTCTAATCAAAAATAAAAAATAAAAATAAAAATGACCCACTTTTCTCTCTCTCTCTACATTGTAGTTTCGTACATTTTCGGAGTATTTTTACTTTTTGTGTATAATTTTTGTTTTTTTACTCATTTTTTCTCTAAATATGATTTACCAGTTATCACTAGAGAGGGAGTGTGTACGGAGGGTCGCCGTCAGAGAGGAGTCGATTGGCGGCGGGGTGCGGAGTTTTAGGTAACCGGAATAACCGGAAACTATATGCTAACTATTTTAACGGTGATTTCCGATTCCTATTTCGACGGAGCTTTGCTCTTTGCCGGTAACAGAGGGATAGAAAACGCCGACGCGCGATAGAAGGCGAGTGTGGATCACTGACGTCAATAATACTACTTCAGATTTATTTATTTATTTCTATTTTGTGCAACTCTTTGGATACTCTTTTTCTCCTTTCCAAGTACACCAATTTGTACCATGCATAGATAAATTGTAGAGCAACGAACTAAGAAATTATTTCTTACAAAAAAGCATATTTACATAATCGGAAATAAATGATTTGATGAGACACTTTATATATGCCACTATGGAATCAAATTTATATGATGTTGTATTGGAAAAATAAAATAAACAATTATTATTTATAACACACATGAACAAATATTTGGTGTTTGGGTTCTTTGCATTTGGAGTAAAAAGCAGCAAAGATAGGCGCTGGATGACCACCACCCGACCTGACAAATACATATGGGATGAGAGCTGGCCATCTCAGATTTATATATATACCTTATAATATAGTGCTAGTTTAATTAAATAATATTAATAAGAGCCTTTTTAATATGGGATAAAATTAGGGAATGCAACAGCAAGTATCTTTGTTCCTTTTCTTTTCATTGTTTGGTAAATTAATGATACTAATTACAATTGGAAATGTTAAAACCAAGAGTTTTCTGCTGTTTGGCTGAGGTGGGACTTGTTGGACATCGCCACGTGTAAATATCATCTGACAGGTCACTCTTGCACTCATCGTTTTTTTGGCCTTTTACATATTTAGGAGAGACGAAAAAATAGACTTTTAGTGAAGGGGGAGAGCATATCAATTGTTTCACCAATGTATAAAATTAAAGACTCTTTTTTTTTTAGGAAAAAGTCCAAATTAGTATCAGTTCGTGTCATTTTAATATCCAACTATCAAACGTGCTAATTTAGTACATAAGTTATGCAAATAAACCAGTTTAGTCCAAACGTTTTTAAAATCGAGTCATTTAAGAAAATTCCGTCAAATTTGTTAACGGAGCCGTTAAAATTACAATAAAAAAATATCTTTTAATACTAAATTGATGACGTGACAATTATTAATATTAGGAAAAAGCTCCAAATTATTCATTGAACTATCCAGTTCTTGTAATTTTAGCCCTTCAAATATCAAACATGTCAATTTAAATTATTTTTTTATTGTAATTTTAACGGTTCCGTTAACAAATTTGACGAAATGTCCTTAAATGACTCGATTTTTTAAAATGTTTGGACTAAACTGGCTCATTTGCATAACTTATGTACTAAATTGACACTTTGATAGTTAGGGGGACTAAAATGACACGAACTGAATAGTTCATGGACTAATTTGGACCTTTTTCCCTTTTTTTATGACACATGTTTTGAGAGTTGGCTAGTATTTGTATTCGGTTACGACTGCTTTTGATTTTTAAAAGGCGATAGTTTATTGGATTTGAAATAGCACATTGCGGTCTTTCTCGTTAATATAGCATGCATGGCAATAGAGGCGGTCTCAGAGAAAGAGAAAATGACTTGAAAGGTGATGGTTTGACCACAGTCATCAGATCAGATTCTGAGTTTGTTGTTGAATCTGATGGTTGCGAGGGGTCGCTGGCAAAGCCATTCACGTGGCCGCCTTGAACTCTAAGTGCAATCATTGTCAGTTGTTTGTGTTCTTCATGCGGGGAGGATTATAGTGCTTTCAACTTAATAATTCAGGCTGACGAGAATTCTAGTGCCTTTGGTTTGACTATTGAATATGTTTTAGCCATTGTGACTCATTTAGTTAGATTTTTGATTTTTTGTCAAACTTATCTAGACGGGTTCATTTTCAAGCCTTCAATTTTATGTCATCATTGTTATTATTCGATTTGAATTAATAAATTTTAATATTTGCATCAAGAAAAAAAAGTAAAGAATCAAGCCAACATCTTCCAAGCTTCTTGTTCTTTGTTTATATAATATCGCTACCATGCTTGTAACTAGTGTAAAAACTAATTTTTTTGCATTTATAAAAAATCATTGAACAAAGTATTTGCGAGGGGCTGCGCGAACGCAAGCCCCAACTAGCACAAATTATGACGTACACTCTCCCACTTGGGGAGACGTTAGGTTGGTGCCCCTCCAAAGTGCAATGGAGATCACCTAACCTAGGCCATGGTCATTCTTGATCGACCATAGACCCCGTCCAGGTAAGTGCTTTTCACCTCATTCTCAATTGTTATTTATACTGTGTATTTAGCATGTTCTATCTAGTTATATCCGATGTGGGACACCACCAACGTCTCTTTCTTTTCATTTAAATCAACGGGCCTGTGATAAATCATAAATGTCCAAGATATGGCCACTTACTATTCTTCAAATATGCAATTGGATTAAGAGTCCAGAACAATTGGGCTTATAGTGCTAGGATTGTGAAATTATGGATTTAAATTTGCTTCTGTCTCTTGATTTTTTTTTATATATAAAAAACGGGAAAAAGGAATACCAAATGTGAGTACCCACGTGTAGGAGAGTCTAGTGAAGAAGCAAAAGAGCTCTCTCGCTCGCACGCAAAGCACAAAACAGGGCTCACTCTATCTGTTTCTGTGCTGTGCGGCTTCAATTCTAAAATCTGCAGTGGAAGCTGCTCCGATTCATGTTTGATTATGCAACACTGCCTCGATGGGAGCTCAGAAGAGCGTCCATGCCGGCAAAGGTCTCTCCTTTCTTTTCTCCCTCTGCTCTCTGTAATATCTTCAATTTCCCTTCCTTCCTCTACTCGACCTCTCGTGTATTTTTCATTTGATAACAGTGATTGATAATCGTTTTGACACTAATGGGTCTGTTCCTGATTCTCGCATTTGTTACCCTATTGACGATGACGATGAATGTGGGCTATTCTGATATTTTGTTGTGTTGTGTGTAAACGAGCAGCTAAGATTGATGTCAATGTTGATTTCATGCACAAGCTTTGTGCTGCCCTGATGCTTCCTCCTTTCAGGTGTTTTTACTTTTCCAATCTCTGTCTCTGTCTCTATCTGTATGTATGTGTGTTTTCTCTTGTATGTTCTGCAATATGTAGCTGAGCAATTGGTTTTTCTAGCAGGAATACTGGCGGTCCCCTTTCACTGATTATTGGGAGGTATGTGTTTTGGTTTACTGTCAATTTTGTTCCATGTGACAACTGTGTGCTTGGTCTTTGGGTTTTCACTTTAATGTACCTGGTTTTGTTGGGCACTGGGAAAACTGTAGGAAAAGAATATAACTAAAGCTTTTCAGTGAGTGTTTCTTTGATTCATAAGCTTTTCCATTTACTGATTTTTAAGAAGCTTTGGAATAAAGTATCCATTTTTTCTGAATGTAGGTTAGGTTTTCTGAAAATGAAATGTTTTGCTCCTGTTATCCCGTTTTCAAGCAAATTGAGAAAGTAAAACATGGAAAATTCTCTTAATCATGTGCACTATATGCTTGCTCAAATTCTTCTCCTCGTTTTCAGAGGATCAATGAACAAAATGACTCGTTCAACTGGACCAAACACAGAAATAGAGCACATGAGTTGTCACTAAATTGATTTTTGTATTGCAGTCTCTGTATAAAACACACAGACTTATCTGGTGGGAGTGACAAGCTTGACGTCTCGTGGGATAAGGGGCTATACGATTCAAATGTTTCACTAGTTTACCGGACGCCGAGACCCAAATGGCTTGCTCAAAAGCCTTTTGTTGTCCAGGTTTGTATCTTCTGCTTTGTTTTTGGTATTATTATCTAATGGGGGTGGGGAAAGATAGGAGACCATAGTGTGCATTAGAAATGGGTCTAGTTGGAGCTTCCTGAATAGTATGATTGATTTCAAGACATCAGTCACAAATGTGAGCTAAAAATTTGATTACGAGCATTCGTGCTTAATCTGATATTTATATATTGTTGTGCCCAGCATTCCGTTTCACCAGAATTGGGAGTCCATGGTATGCCCATGGACGACTTCTCCAGTTCAGGGAGTGTAGGTGTGAATTTATCCCGATTTTCAGTGGGCTTGGATCTGAATGAGCCTGCAAGTTCCAACTGGAGCAGCAGAGCCAGTATAAAGTTTGAGGTCGGAATTTCTTGCATAATTCAATAATTGCGTCTATCTTTCATCTGTTTTCTTTTTATGACTTTCTGCACTTATCTTGGTAATGGAACTAATTATGTGAGACATGCAGCATATTCGTCCAGTAACAGATGATGGGAGGTCCATAAACAGAGATCTCGATGGCTTCCCGATTACTTGGAGGTAATTCAGGTTTGCTTTGTTTCAATGTTTTGGGTAATATGATTACTAATGGTCTGTAATTGTGTTATGCAGTGGCAATCCCCATGACAATATGATAGTTTTGCGGCAAGAATCCCGACTTGAAAAGCAAAATGATCACAGATTTTCTCATGTAATATATCTGCACTTGTTTATCTAAAACATATCATTAACTTAACACAAATATCTTGAGTTCTTAGCCATATGTTACTTACCATATCTTTGTCTTCCATGTAGTTTACTGTGCAAATTGAACAAGGGATTCCAGTTCCAGGTATATCCACATGGCCGATTTTCAATAGGTTCAAATTTGTTGCATCAAATGGAGTTAAATTCGGGCCAGCATTACTCTTGACAAGGTAGTAATATTTTCTTTGGTTTCTTCAATAGACTCCACTAATTTGTTTATGCAAGTACTAAAGGTGATAAGTAGAATCAGGAAGAGTAATGATGGGAATAATGAGAAGGTGGCGACATCAAGGGAATGAAAGGGACTAAGGGAGGCATTTTAATTTTAACAGAAGATGCTTAAATGAGTCACGTGAGAGATGTTAGAGATGTGGTAGACTGCTTTAAATGTTTGGAACTTGGAAGTCTCAAGAGTATGTATAGATATTAGATACCATCTGCTAGTGATTGTAAATGAGGCAAAGGGAATAAATACATAAATAAAGATGTAGCTAGCTTGTACAATAAAAATATTGAACAAAAATCGCAGAGATCCATGCTTTGGAATTGAGAAAAACAAATCATTTTACTACAAGAGGGTTTCTAGAAAGCCATGAATTCATATACTTTGAGAAGATAGTATGATTTTACTTGGATTAGTAAATATCAAATTAAGTTTGGAACTTGTATAAGTTGAATCAGTCTTAACTTTTCCTTTGATAGTCTCACAGGTGGTTCCATTGTAGGGGACATGGCTCCTTATCAAGCATTTGCAATAGGAGGTCTTGGCAGTGTTAGAGGGTATGGTGAGGGTGCAGTTGGATCTGGAAGATCATGCTTGGTTGCTAATAGTGAATTGACCTTTCCTTTGGTACGTAATGGCCTTTTCAATTGATTTGGTACCTCAGGTTCTGAAAACTTATTTTCATTAGATGTTGCATTTAGTGTTATCTGATTCCTCTGAAATTTTCTAGTTTTTACAGCAGTTGAACCTTTCTCATCTCTGTATGCACTGCACATGTGGTTCAAGTTGAGTTTTGGTGTATTCTATAGTATGATATATGATAAGAGTTAAGAACATAAAACAAAGATCATGGGGAAGTTTTTGATAATCTTTTGGTAAATAGATGTTACCTTCTGAATGTTCTGTTAGTAGCACATCTTACAATAAAAAATTATAAAGCTGGTTACAATTTCATTACCATTTTATATGTCATGAGTCACTAGTTCTTTTTTTCACATTCTGAGCTTGCTATTGAGTTGTGATGATTCCAACAACTATTACATTCCTTGATAGCCTTGCTTATTGTAATCAGAACAAGATGTTGGATGGTGCTGTTTTCTTTGACTGTGGGACTGACTTGGGTTCTGCTCAGCATGTACCTGGTGAGTAATTCCTTTCCTTTGGCCAGGAATTGTTTGTTTGTCAATTGAATTTTCATTTTACCTTTTCAAGTTTTAATTGCAGTAATTTGAATAATTATAGATATTCTTACTATCAATTACTCCATATTTAGTCACATACCAAGAGCCCAATGGCCCCCAATTACTTCTTAATCTTTTAACCATCGAAACATGTAGTTTAGAAATGTTGGAATTGTCAGAACATAATTGACGTGTTCAGTTCTAGAGTTGGTTTGTTAGTTACTAAAGGCACAACTTTCAAAACATGGGTAAAGATTGAAAGAGGTGGTTTAACAGGAAATTTATATTAGAAGATTGAGAAGATAAATAGATGGGAACGGTGGAATGGTGACAAATAAAGGCAAAAGCATTTCATTGGCCTAAAATTATACCTTCTTGTTTTAGATTGAAATCAGGTGTATTAAAGCTAGCGCTGAAGAGTTTTATATAATGTGGATATTGCTGGTTTGGTAGTTACGTAGTTGCTAGCTAGAGTGATCTGGAAACTCCATGTATACCAATCACAAATGTCTGGTTTTATGTTCTGAATGCAACCAAGTATACCTGGTTGTCTTGCACAAATGGCCTTCACGCAAACATATCTACTTAACCACGTCAGTAGTCAACCATCACATCCCTTTTCCTCTTCTTCGCATGCTTTTATTAATTATTTATCATTTTCTATATAGTTTATTTTATATGTATAGAATTGCACTTTGCTGCGTCATTCTCATTATTTTTGTAAAATGTCTTTATACTTACTATCTAATAACTTGTTTAATTTGAGAGTTACAGGAAATCCAGCACTAAGGCATGGTAAACCAGGATCTGGCATTGGACTTGGATACATTCTCCGCTTTAAGTCTCCATGGGGTCATTTTCAGTTTGTTCATGCAATGAATTCATTTCACAAAATTTCATATCATTGGTACAGCGGTGAGGTTGCTTCATAAACATCAACAATGCAGAGCTTTTGTTGTCTCATGTTTCTTGTGGTTATTTGGAGAAGACGTCATAGCAGCAATGGATGTTTCCATTGCAAGTATGACATGCCATCTGCTTGGAAACACCAGAGAGGACAAGTGTTCAAAATATGTTCAAGTTTCTGCGCTCTATTTAATTCATATGTTGCATTCAAGCAAGAATCACAATCATTTTTTGTAGGGCATATTTTTTGCTGCATATACTTTTTCTTTGGAAACTGTATAACCCATAAATGGAATATAGTTAACTATATTTTGTGATTTATTTTTGAATTGTGCATTTTCGGATCCCACATTGGGTAGTTTGTCATAGTCTAGAGTGATTTATTTTTATTGTTATATCTTTTCATAAAAGCTTATAAAAAAAAATATCTTTTCATAAAAATTCAGAATCACATTACATTCTAATCAATAATTTTTACAATGTTTAAGAGACAATGGCACTATAGGAATGCTGTTAACTTTGCATAAATGTATTGTGTAACTTTTGTCTTCGATATTCCTAAAAATGTTTAAAATCAAAGTTCAAACAGGACTTTCAGGATCCAGAGGACAGGGAATAATCTTTAGTTTAACCGTAAATGAATGTCATAGATCAAACACTGAAATATGTTAGTAGACCAGTTAACAAAATTACAAAATCTTCATGAATAGCTACAATCCACACATCTAGAAGAAGCTGTTGTACTGATCAGTGAGAGAAGCCTTCAAATTTCAACAAAAGCCATAGACGGAGTATTGCCTCAGGTTTTCCACTTCATACCACGAATTGAGTACTGAAAAGTGCTTATCCGTGCCGGAAAAAGCTAGCTGTATTCCAAGACTGCAGTCAACAGATCCCCCTCGGTTCTTACAGCTTGATGTTCTGATGGCACAGTCTTGTTTGTTGAGGCAAACAAAATTAGACTTACTGCCAGTGCCAGAGCACGACGCACATCCATCTCTCTTCCAATACAAGTTCTGCAGTCTACCCTTCTGAAACTCAAGTACCTATTTCAACAATGTCCATCTTCCTAAATTAGGTAATTAAAGAAACAAGAAATCAGTCTATGAAGATCAGTCCATATTGTCTTCTTACCAGAGTAAAACTAGTTACAGTGTAAGTGCTGTTTGCAACGAATGCAGGGGGAGACCTGGCAGCATATTTCCGCCCAGCAAACGCCACCATGTACCCACCATAAGAATCCTGTCATACATAAAAGTTTAAATGAACAAATTTGTATTTCGCCTTCTAATTTATGTTGCATAGACAGAAAAACAAAAAGCACACAAGACACATGTATGCGGTATGCCAACATGCCAAATACAGAACTACCTAGAAACAGCACGAGTCAGTGAGGACATACACGGTACACAAAAACTCAGTGTTTAGTTAGCTTCTTTTAGTTTCATGTAAGACTACCATTTTTCCTTCAAAATTGCACTCTATTCTCCAATAAATAGAATAGTAGTTGTAACACCAAGTTGAGCCAAAATTATACACACATTCAGAGAATGGACGTGACCAGGTAGCATGACAAAAGTGGTTTCAATAGACATAACTGATGACTTTGATAAGCAAATACAGTAACTAAGGGGCAGATAGGGCATGCATCACTTAATTCAAAATAGTTAAAAACTTGCAAGGCCAAGTGTAATTGAATCCACCAGCTCAAGTGCTCAACATAACATAAAACATTCTAACTAGTAATGTCCAGTCTAATGAGTAACTTATTCTAATAGCAATGTTTGTCACACCAACTTTAGACTTCAATCCACTCTAGTCAAGTTTGGATAGAGCTACTAAAATTAGTAACAGACAAACTCCAAGCATGCCCATCCTAAGTCTTCATATACCGAATTGTATATAATACTTGTACCCTATTTGATTATAAAATTAACCAAGTCACTTGGATATACTGGTCATGTTTAGTAGGTATCTTCTAGAACAAAGAGAGTAACCTAGAAATGAATGCCATTAGTTACAAGGGCAATTTCACATCTCCTCTTCCTTTAACATGGGTCATTGAGTATATGCCCACAATTGCACCATACTTTAAAGTGCATGCGTAATTACAATGACACAAGAAAAAAATTTAAGTGAATTATGAAGACATTGAATGGTAATATACTAATATATATGGAGAAGTAGGATGGCACCTGTCAAGAAGAAAATTGTTGGACATGTGGTAAACCATGGGTGAGAGCATCAAGGTACTCCCTCCAATTTTAATTCCACGTCATTTGTTCTTCCCTGATGTTGTTCAGTAACTAAGGATTTTCAACAAGCCTTTGATGTCTTAATTCAGATTGGATCCCACATTCTTTAAATGAATCTTCACACATGTGCACATCCTGTATGTTTCCTTCTCCATTTCTACTAAAAATTTATTCACAAATTGGAAGAACATTGAGTGGGTTACAGATTCAGAAAGCAATTAACTAGCCATTCGTCTTTTAGTGTGCTTAAGCAGCTAAGCTTTAAATCCATTTATTCCATTCAGGTCTGTCATCCATCACTTCACATTATCTTATTGATGCTAATCAACAACCGCAGTAGTAAATAAACTGGAGTTAGTATATCCTACAACCAATTTTAATTTTGTTATTATTGTTAACAGTCTTTAGTCAGATGGCATCCCTCATTTCTGAGGAGACATCCTACCTAATTTCAAGAATAGAGGAAGAAAAGATCAATGGAATCCTAAGAAGCAAGAGGAACCTAGATTAAAAGAAAATTGGATTAGAATGGATGGTTCAATACATACAAGTCAAGCCAATAAATAATACTCCACCTGTCCCTAATGAGTTTCCAGCCTATGTTGCATAGATACAGTCAGACAGATATGAGATACAGGACACAACACGGCAGGAATACAGCAACAAGCCAATTTTTTAAAATCATTGACGCGACACACTAAGAATACGTTCAATAATAATAGATAAATATTATATATTTGCTATATTAGTACATATAACTTACATAAAGTCCTGCCTAACAAACACTATATAAATACATCATTAAAAGTTTAGAACAAAAGAAAAGGAATGTGGAGAGATAGCCATCAATAATTTCTTCTAAAAATGAAATTCATTGGGTTCTTAAATATTACAGCATGAGAAGTAAACATATAAGAAAATAAACACTAACTTATCATTATTTCTTTTGGCAAAAAAGGGAAAAGTGGATACCTAAGAAAACCCTCACTGTGCAAGGACACGGGATTCGATCTGAAGAAAACTATAGCTAGAGTAAAACAGCATACTCTAATGAGAAATTTGTTAGAAACAGCTGGGTAACATACAGCAAATTGATCATTTGCATTATTGCATTTTCAAGATAAGATGATAGTTGAAACTTTCCATCCTACTCCATTGCAGAAAAGCCACTCTCGACTCTCACAAAACTCCTCACCTATTTGATTGCAGAAATCTCTAAGACACCCACAAGGCACACGAAAGTTCTACTAGTTCATTTATTTTCTTAGTAACCAAGACATATGTACTATTAACCTTTGCAATTAATCAACCATTGCACCAGCACCAAGCCACCAATATTTGAAAAACAATGCCAAATAACAATAATTACAGATCATACTCTTCAATAGCCCTCACTCAATAATTAGCAGCAAACGCCTCACAATCAGCTGTTATTCTTAATTTCAATTATTGTCAGGTCACACCAAAATCAAGCAGAGCAATCCTACATCAGTGTGCTTCTAACAACAAATTTTAAAATACTAATAAAGAAATTGAAAAAAATAGCAATAATATATTGGTCAAAATAGTCCTCAGCAACCGAAATAAGCCCTAATCCATTTCAATCATCAAATCTATAGAAACAGGAATAGAGAACAGTTAAGGTACCGGGAAGAAACTGGAGGTGTTGATGGAGAGGAGGGAGATCTCGTCAACTTTGGGCCTGAAGAGAGCAAGCTGGGAGTTCAAGGAGGCAAGCGAGAGGCGGCGGTCGCAGGGGGAGAGCTGCAGAGACTGGTTCAAGAAAAAAGAGTTCCGAGACGAGAACGCAATCCCAAATGTGAACCCGTCGGACCTCTGGATCTTGGTATCAGCGCATGGCTGGTACACCTTGTTCGTATTGACAGCCTCCGCTCCGATTGTCATCGCCGCCGCAAACAGCAGTAGCGCCACCACCGTCGTCGCCATTGTTCAACAGTAATGAACGCTCGTGTCGTGTTGAAAATCAAATCTGCGGCAAATGAAATGTGAGATGAAGATAAATCACAATGATAGAACACAACACCACCGTTACCGTTACCGTTAGTGCTCTGGTTTCAAATTTTCAACCCGCGGTAAGTAGGTAAACAAGCAGTAACAGTAAAACGGGGTATGATCCTATGCATCGCGTTTTTGTGCACTGTGCTGTGCTGGTCCCTATTATTCGTTCAAATTAGTTTAATAATCTGGTTGCAAGAATCGACGGTGCACCTAAAATTAAATTCATAGATTTAATTGACATGTTCTTGAGGAACGTTCCATGGAGACACACACCCCAGAAGGTAGTCTAGTTTGGTGAGTTGTGGTTGTGGCGACCCACCACTACTTTGTTTGTATTCTTTATAAAAATACAACTGTTCTTTTTATGGTCCCCAATTATTAAAACTTAGCTGTGAGATCCATTCGCATGTAGCAACAAATACACTAACGACCACGACTGATGATGTTAAAAAAATAACTGTTAAATCAACAATTGTATTAAATTGGATGAGCAACAAACATTCATTTTACTACTAGCACTAGTCTCTTCTTTTCTCTTGGATTCCCAATCGGCCACCAAAATTATGCAAGTGATGACCAGCTCAGATCATGCTGTTTGTGTTTCTACTCAATAATTGGGCTTCACTTCGGCCCATGTTCTGGACCCGGCCCATTATATATAACTTCAAGTAGTATATTATATATACACATCGTATGCGAGCAGAGGTTACAGAAACAAAAGGACAAAATCTACTAATTCGAAGCAGTACGGAACTAGTGTACTGCTGCTACTACCTCAATTTACTACTTTACTAGTACTAAATGCTAATGTGGTTGCACCAAACATCAACCCAAAGCCATAACAGTTGCGCTTTTAGGCTTTAGAAAAAAGTACCCGCCCTTTTTTGGTTTCACTGTAACCAAATTGAGCTTGGCTTTGTCGTGGGGCTGGTGCTGCGTCCTCTTCTTCATCTTCAAGCCCTGATTAGTAAAAAAAATTGCACTCTCTACAGCCATTTTTCACCTGCAAGTAAGTTCAAATTGCTACATCAGATTGTAAATTCAGAATATTTATCATCCACAGAAAATGCAAATAAATACCAAACAAAAACAAGTCACATTTGATTGTGATTAAAAAATAATGGTCAATAAAAATGACAATATGAACAAGATGAATACAGGTTTGACTAAGAAAGTTCTTAAAACACCAACTTTCCGGGGTTAGATCAATCTACCATTTCGCTAAAACTATTACCACTCAACTCAATTAATTACAGTACTCACCGACATTCTGGTGAAACAGTAAAATTCACTCACCAGAAAACAAATTTCAATCCTTCAAGATGACCTTATCGGCAATGGCCATCAACGGTCTCAAGCAATCCGGCGAGAATTTCCTGGCAAAAAGGTAGGGATTGGTGTAATTAGATTGCCTCAGGCGGTAAATGAGGTCCGCCGACACCTCCCTGGGGCGGTAGGTATAGGGGTGGCCGTGGGTGGTACCGGTCCAATTGACCCGAGTCAGCGTGTAGTGGCTGCAACCATCCGGGTCCTCCATTGACAACAGGGTCGGAAAATAGTGCTCCTCCGGGTAGCACTCCTCGATCTTATAGCAGGGCAATCTGAATTTCCTCCACAACGCACGATCCTTGACCACGACGCGGGCGTGTCGGCGGGTCAACACGAAGAACTGAGATCCGACCCTGAAACGCTCAAAGGGCACTTCTGGAAGCATCGCGTACCTTCCCCTGGCGGTGTAGCGTTTCCAGAGGCGCGGCTCCTTGGAAATGATCTCGATGAAGCTCTTGAACCGCGCTCGCACGCCGAGCCGAGCCAACTCGGAATCGGCCTCCAACGCGGCCGGGTCGTAGAGTTTTGACGAGAGCAGAGTGTTGTACACGAAGTCGAACGAGTGGAGGGGGATGCAGTACTGGGAGAGAACCGCGAAGAAGGCATTGGCCGGGTCGTCGAGGATCGCGGAGGCGAGGAGGCGGCGCGTGGCCGAAATGAGGGTAGCGGAGGCGCGGTGGGTGGGCTTTCCGGGGATGAACCTGCCGTCGAAGACGCCTTTAGGGCGCGTGACGTTGATGCGGGGATCGGCGTGGACGTAGATGTTGTAGAGGTGATCGGAGTGGCCGCGGAAGAAGCGCTGCCAGAGGGGAGCGAAATGGAGGTCGGTGTTGGTGAGGAAGAGGAAGGCGATCTTGAGCTTAGGGTTTAGGGTGCTGAGGTGGGAGACGGAGGGGGAGGAGGAGGAGGCGCGGCGGAAGAGGGCGAGGTCGTCGAGCTCGTCGGCAACGGAGATGGGGACGGGGTGGCGGGGAGGGAGGAAGGTTGGGGCCAGAAGGAAGAAGAGGAGAGGGAGAGAGAGGAAGAGAAAAAAAGCGAACACAAATGGGGAAGAAGAAGAAGAGAACATTGGAGGAGATATGGGGAGAGAAAGCGATGGAAAATTGCGCGGAAAATGAGAAGAAATCTTGGCACCCAATTTCGATAAAAATGGGAGGGTTAGGTACTGCTGCATCAAAAGCTTCGATTTCGATTTGGTTTGGTTTCGATTTTTATGGAGTGATCAGGTTCAGATTCCAGAGAAGAAACTGAACTAAACGCCAGTGATTGTGGAGAGAGAGAGAGGAGCGATGTTGAGGATGGTTTGATGAACGGGTGAGAATGTGAGATGGTCAAGGAATGTGAATGGGACGTTCCGTTCTGCGCTGTAGAGAACTAGAGTCTAGAGATGACTTTTGCCGTTATATTTGACGGCGTCAGAAAGGTAGTTGTTTTGTCTCCTTCTTTAATGCAGTAACAAAACTGAAACTCCAAGCATTTTTAACGGTGTAATTAGTGATTATCTGAACCAAATTTGCAAAATGTAGGCAAATCGGGAGTGAAAATTTCACGGAACTTCAGTTATTTATACGAATCTAACTGACCATTAAATCCTGACTTTACATAATCCTACTAGATTCTACATTAGAAAACTTGACAAACAAACATTTAATAGGTCTAGAGAGAGGTTATTGCGGTTTCGGAGTGCTGAGATTGAAGAGAGATTAAGGAGATCATGCTACTATTTGAATTCTTGGATAATCGTCGAAAGGAATATTTGTTTTTTTTTACTATTTTAAAATTGCGGATATTGCGATATGGTCTCAGAATTTAAATTTTGTAGCAGAGAACGCAAATGCTAGTAACCAGCCAGAGCTGAAGAAAGGTATCTTACATGCTGAAAAAATGGTAAAAACAAAAGAGAGTACTATTATGTACAGTTAGATTCGTACAATTTGAAGATGAATAAAAATCATAAATTTTGAGTACTTTAGCTTATCATTTTTAAATCACCATCATCTCATTTAGCTTTTCTCATGCTTGGAGTGAACTTTATTCCCAGAGAAGTGTTCTTCTCACTTCTCCTGAGATTGCCAAGAAACTTCAATAAAATTGACAAAAATGATAAGTACTTGCACAGTTAAACATACATATTGCAACCCACCAATACCTCAGAAGTCACTGATTACAAAATCCAGATACATTTCCTCCAATTTTATTATATTCAACAACTCTGCTAGTGGAAAAGAATCACAACAGAGCCAATAACATAAAGGCAAACTGCTCTAATAAATACACCATGATCGCATAACTTTAACAATAAGTAAGGATGATTACAAACCAAATCATACCTGCCTGCTCTTATTCCCCGCGCTCTGCTATAACATCTCGGAAGCTTATGACATGATAAAACAGAGTGATTGCATCTCCTCACATATACAAACTCATATATACAAGCAGAAATAGCAGCATGTGAAATGGAGAAATGGTCTGAATGAGTTGTCTTCCTCAAGAATCTAAAACACCACAGGCCTATAGATTAGCAACCTGTACCACAGACCTGTTGAGATTGGAATCCACTCTTCCATTAACCTTGTATCTTTCCTTATTGGACTTCTGAGAGATGGGTGTCAATTTACCAACTGTTTTACTAGGATACTTGCCCATCTGAGCCCCAACATTTCCTCCTGCTCAAACCAAGTAAATAAAGATATACAGTGAGTATGTGGAGTAAGAAGTTATAGCTCAATCAGAACCCAATGTTCATCACTAGTAATGGCCCTAGTATAGACATGTCATTTAAAAAGACATCTCTAGAAAATTTACCACTTGGACACAAAGGATAACATTTATATCAGGAAAACCCTAAATTATGAAGAGCATACAAACAAGGCTACTGATATAATAGTGCTCCTTCTGTTCCAAAATGAGTGCACATTTTTTTATTAAAAAAATTGTCCTAAAATGAGTGACCACTTTCTTTTTGGTTAGTTAGTAGGCATGATCTACCAACAATATCTCCAAGTTTAGGTAGTTAGCACCTCATGAATTCTTTATAAATGGGGAAAAAACAAATCAGTATTCTTATCCAAATTTTGTTCAAATTTTACTTCATATAGACATAGTTATATATAGGCCAAATGATTCTAACAAAGGTTTGATGTTTGTTCATGTGTTGGAACTAAAACAGTGTAACTGAAAGTGCAACTGAGCCAGATAAGAGCAGTTTGCCCCTTTCCAGTGCAGCCAGTCCTTTGAAGGTAAGGGCCTAAGGGGTAACCTTTACAAAGGGTGCACACATATTTTGAAAGAAAGAGAGAGTACCATCATTAGACAAAGATAATCGCCTCCTTGCTTGCTTATCAGGGAGTGTGGATCTCTCTTTTGGATTGCTACGAGATCTTGAGCCAATACCAGGTCTTGGGTTTGCTTCTTCAATAAAAGGCACACACTTTGGTTTGACAAGTACTGCATTGGATGCTTCTAACACACTCACCGATTTACTAGATGAAGAATTACTTCCTTCGGATTGAGATGGTCCTATCTTCTGACTTGTAATGTTGGAGTGATGATTTGTTGAAATAGGTTTCTTTCCCACAGATTTTAACTGGGATATAGTGCCATTTCTATCCTCAGCAGACCCATTTTCATGAATCATCACTCCATCTCTAAGATTAATGTCAAGAAAACGATTCTCCCACGGACGCACAGCCATCCATCTCTCCAACCAGTTCCAACCCCAGCTACTTTTATCTGGTTCAAACCCAGAAGGAGCAACCAACTGCCTTGAACTTGCCTGCCACTGCAATTAAATATATCATCATTAGCTTTTCTACAAAGTAACACCCTCAACGGACAATATAAGCACAGCTCAGAGATCTTTGCTAACAATTTAACACGATTTATGAAAATTAAAATCGATTATATCAAACATTCAACAAGTCACTCAACTGAATAGATTATTAAAAATAATGTATTTTGTTAGGGCAACATCGTTAATATAATAAAAAAAATATGTTGAAATTATTTCCATGAATGGTAAATGGTATAAGCTTGCAATTTGCCTTTGGCACCTTAAATTGTAGCACTGGGCCCACATAGCTATTCTAATTTTCCATACCCTTCTTGGAGAGAGAGAGAACAAGAAGTTTTTTTACTCAGGCTAAACCACCAATAATGTTTTGACACCTCATTAGAATTTATGGATTTCAAAGAGTCGGTCCGCTCCCACAAATTCACTTGGGTGGGTATGAGTGAAATTTAATGTGATGTCGTCTCCCTCTTGGCTTGGCTTAGCCTAAACCTAAAAAAGTTTGGCTCATATATATATATGAATGTTAAAGAATAAATCTGAAAATCAGAACTGGTATTCATCTCATGCAAGTAGAAGTTAATGTCATTAGAAATAGATTCTTTGTACATTCACCAGGGTGCTGTCACATTCTAACCTGATGAGCCAGAGCATAAGCCATGGCTCTCTCCCGCTTTGCTGCAGCCTCCTGCCTTTTTAGTAGCTTGGTTTGAATTTCTTCAACAGATCCTACACTGTCACACCATCCCTCCTGCGTCAAGGTTTAAAACGACACAACGGAGTTAAGATCTTGTGACACCAAAGCAACTTTATGGAATAAACAAATAATGAATTTTTTTTAATAGGATAAGCAGGTTCTAGTACCACTTATGCCCTATGATTGGTGATACAAGCAACAAATTGCAGAATTAGGGTAATTTGATGTTCATGCAAATCATACCTCGCATTAATACCATTTCAGAAGAACCATCACCTTAATTTAATTGCAGTGAGAGGAATTTTTAGTGCAAAGTCCTGGTTAGACAGCTTATACAGGCTCTATCTCTCTTACTCGACTATGTGACATTGTCAGTTATAATGGAAAATGAAAATCTGCAAATACCTTTCATTAAATCTATACATAAATGGTAGTAAAAAAATTAAGTGCCACACTAACCACCTATGGACAAAATTGTTAATTTGTTGACAAGCATTTCATATGTCTATTCAGTCTCGATCCAAATCCTCAGATTGACAATATGTTTGACGTGATGAGCATCATCTTAATATAATATACTTTAAAAATAAAATAAAAAGTAAACAGATTATCCATAGTTAATTGAGGTTTGCATATTCCTTACTTCTATTTCACGAACACGAGCCTCATTTACAATTTGTTGCTGAAATTTCTGTTGCTCTGTTTGACTTTCCAATGCCAGACGAACACGCCTTGCACGCACACGAGCTTGGACTCTTACCAAGGCTTGCATGCAACGAAGAGTTATTGCAGCTTGCTTTCTTACAGCATGGCCTCTCACTAGAGCTTGAAGTCTCACCAGTCCTTTTAAAGCCCGCAGAGCTCTTCTAGCCTGATAAATTTCAAAGCAATAACTTTGTTTTCAGCAAGGATAGGACGTGTATTGGACTCATAGCTCAGAAAAATATGCACATATTTTTCATGCAAACAGCCAACTTTTATTGTCTATATATACTTCCCTAAGAATATAATAGGAAGACCTCTTGATTGAATCTAATTACTGCTTGACCTGATTAATACCAAAGGCTAAGGATGTAAATTAACAATTGACAAGAAGTTCAACTAGACACATTCCAATATGTGGCATAGAAAATTATTGGTAAGAGTTGCACGTTTAACTGAAAGTGCTATAATAGATCAAGCAAATGTTAAAAAAAACAGGCACCAACCATACATTTCAACAGTCCCCAAGGGTCACCCCAATGGTTTAAGCATCACTTTTTCTAGTTGAGATTGTGAATTCAAATCCTATTGGATAAGGTGGGAGGGATTAAAGGAAAAGAGGAGAGCTACCCCTGTTTAGTGGCTCAATAGCCCGTCAGGCATCTATTTCAGAAGAAAAAGAAAATACATGTAGACATGTAGTTGAAAGATGATATATCATCAATACCAGGAAACCTCGAAAAGCTGTTTGGATACGTGTTGCAGCCCATTCTTCTCTCAGATTTTGTTGATTATGAGTTGTATCTTGTACTTGAAATGAACTTGAAGGCGACGCTACAGAATCTGCAACTGAATTAATATTAGCATCTCCAACCGTTGGGGTAGCATTTTCATTTAACTCATCTAGAAGCTTATTGGTATTAATCTCAAGAGAATGCCTCCTTCTATGCCGCGACTTGCTAGTAGTTGATTTCTGCAACAAGAGTATTGAATCAGTCATATTTAAGAATTAGGCATTTAACTTAACTTAATCAGCATTGAAGTTTGTCAAAAAAAATTGTGCAACACATGAAGGAAAACAAAAGGCTGCAAGATTGGATTTCATTAGAAGAAATATGAGCATCCATGACATAACCTTGTATTTTTCAGGTGATTTTTGCAATCACGATGCTCCACCTTAATAGATATAACTTATAAGTATGTATCTCCAGGAAACCTAATATTACTCTTGGACTCAAGTATTGTCTAAACTCCTAAATATTTTGTAAAAAACTAAACTGGAAACTTTCGACCCAATTTAGAAAAAAAAGTTTTATCATCTATCTAACTTGGTCCTTCTAATTTCATTCAGTTATTTATTTAATTTTGCCCTGGAAGGTTCTATGCAACATATGATAGAGAAAAGGACAGTGTACCCGGTAATAATATATACAAGCAACCTAAAAGCAAATATAGTACTAACAAATACATAATCTATCCATATATTCTAGAGAAAATTAGGCTGAAAATATTATTTTAGGCAAGCATGATATGACAATAAATTAACAAACCATTGGCACCCCATATCTGCATCTATATAGTAATTGTATACCACCCTTATTTTTACAAACTTAGAAAAATCACAAAAGCATACAAAAGGGAAAATAATCCTACATTTTCATTCTTATCTGAAGATGGTGACTTTTCTGATTTCTTCAACCCAACCAACGCTTTGATCCATTTTCCGGACACCCCCATAGAGCCAATCTATTCAACAAATAAACAAAAAATTGTCATATAAAAGCATATAACTAGCATGAATGTAAACTGTGCTGCATTTAAATATATTTTTAGCTGCCAAAAAATAAAGAGGAAAAAAAAACATGTTTATTCATACAAATTGTGTTTGAGATAATAGTTGTGTTAACTGTTAAGGTAACAGAAAATAAAATAACAAAGATACAAAATATAATTACATCAGATGAAGAAACTCGGAATCCTTGTTTCTTTCTGAGGATATGAAATTCACATTTAGAAACCTCATGAACACTGATAATCCATAATGAAATACCAGAATTCCACCAACTACTTCAACATGAATATGATGGCACAGTATTGCAACTAAGAGATACTTCATTCTCTACAACTAACATGTTTACTCGAATAGCTTCCAGAGTGATTACAAATTTAACCAAGAAGTCTGATGAAAATGGATTAAGTATAAAAAATGCAGCCCCTCAGGTCATAATGTCTGAATATTGGGTCATAATGTCTCCTGTGCCACTGAAAGTAGCTTTGGCATGTCAGTGGCATTGAAGAAAATTCTAAACTTCATATAAAGAGGTAGAAGATCTAAAGAGATATGTTGAGCGTTCATCTATAACTGAATTGATAAATATCTCAGATAATCCACTGCCTTATCACTACTCTAGTCAAGCACATCAGAAACCCAATATACCAACTGCAAACAGCAATAACAAATTAACAATAGCAAGCTAACACTGAACCAAGACACAAAATTCACCAGCTGATAATCACAAACCTCTCAATTATAACCTCCAAAATATTCAGCAGACACCTTTACTGACAAACTGGTACGCAGAACACCAATGTGGTCCTTCAATATTCCTTCTTGATTTTTGTCTACCGACTGCAAAACAAACTAGCAGCTCATCAAACTCAGAAACCAACTGTGAAAACAAAATAGCAAAATTCCAAGCAGGCAAAGTACACTCTATCAACAGGATAATCATAAATTGCTATAAACATAGTAATCTTGTACATATAGTTCCCAAATATAGAATGATATCCAAATCTAAGCTCAAGAGCTAATAAAATGACAGTAATGTCATAAACTACCAATGTTCGCGAGCTCAATTGCTCACATACTCCGTCTAAGTATCAAAATCGTTGTCTTATCGAAGAAACCTCAAACTCAATTGCCAGCAAAACGTTCGCCAAAAGCACGAATACGCAAAAAAAAGACCATTTCAAAACCCCAGAGTTGCTGAATTGAGTGCAAAACAAGTAAAATCGGGACAATCAACGGATCGCTAGCTGGAATAGCTTAATTTACCTGGAATATCAAGCAGAGAGAGAGAGAGAGAGAGAGAGAGAGAGAGAGAGAGAGAAGAGACATTAAAGAGTAGGCGATACCTTGAAGTGGCGTGGATCTATCAAAAAAGAGTCATCAACAGGTCAAAATTAATATCAGTCTCTCATTCATGAAAAAGCCATTGCAGCAGCAACACACACACTCTTGGTAGAGATAATGAGCCGGCAGGTAATGAGGACCGGTGTCGGCTAAAGTACGCCGAGATGAGAGGGAAAGAGGCGAAAAACGACGTAGTGTTGAGGAGGTGGGCTTGTACTACTGTGGGGTCTCTGTCTCGCATGAGGAGTTTTATCAATCACGGAACGCAGAACTGGAATGTCCCCACCGTACCGGATCAGTGTTGTGTAGTTAACATCCTGTGCACGCTAGCATTCACCACTGCTGGGTGCGCTGGTTTTGACGGTAATAAACAAATTTGAAATAGAAATGGAGGAAAATGCGGCTATCACGTCTTTACAATTGAGGATATTCTGCAACAGCACCTACCAAACAGGTTCAGACAAAGCTTTTTATTAGATGAGTCAGTTACAGGAATTTATTTGCTAATACGTTTTTGTCTTCGCATCACTTTTTTTTTTTTCTTTTTTCATTTCTATTTTTCCAATAAAAATCTGATAACAATATATAAACAGGAGTAATAGATCCAATATACATACCTACAGTATTTTTTTCCCTTTAATTAATTAGGGAGTTCTACCTAACTTTATTTCAAAGAGATAATAATGTATTGTTTAATGGGTGGGGAGGTTGGATTCGGCTACCAAGAGGTCGGATTAAATTAAACGTTGACGGGGCAATTTTTAGAGACAATAATATGAGTCGGACAGGTTCCGTGATTTGAGACCATTTGGGTAAAGTGTGGGGTGGGGGTGGCTATGTTTGGGATGGGGGTGCCGACGATTGAGGAGGTGGAAACCCGTGCTATAAGGGGAATGAAGGG
>JAYMTF010000508.1:0-34747 GCA_036897485.1 Pelargonium nanum | reverse complement strand
TTAAATTAACAAATATTTTCATTTTTTTTATTAGCAACCGGACATAATACTCGAAGTAACAATATTTCTCACTCTCCAAATGGAGCGTCACCCTAAACCCTACCCCACAAATCTCACCCCATACCGTCGACAAGGATACTCGAACTTGAGATTTCAGAGGGAATCCAAAGTATTTTAACCACTTGGCCTAACATGTCTTGGTAAATATTTCCATGCATAGAGTTAGAGTTGACAATTCTTAATACATTAGTTTCAGGCTCAAAATGAATTATTCGAGCTAGGAGGACTGAAAAAGATGCGGGTTGTAGCCTTGTAGGTTTTAGATCAGATTCTTGATTTGTTATAATAAAACGCGTGTGATCAATGCATGTGATGTGTTTTTTTTTCTTTCTTATTGGTCGACTGAAAATGATTTGTTGGTGTTGTTCAATTCTAAATGTAGACTTGTTGCATAATATTAGTTCTTATCACCAGTCGATCATTTGCAAATTAAAACATGTTTTAAGAAAAGACCAATGTGTTGCACTATAATTGATCACCTTTGACGTGCGAGTAAAATAGTGCATCAAGCTTATCGAATAATTCACAAACTAGTACTATGTTTTGGACCTCAACTTCTAAGGAGGTTTTATAGGGAAAACTTCTCAAATATAATTGGTGGAGAAAAATGTGAAATTGGTTCACTGAACATGACATAGATCGGGAAAATTAGGTCTTAAAACAAGTTGTTTGGATTATGAGTAATTTTTTATGGACCATGAGCCAAGTCAAATTTACCGTGTGTCGATTGAAATTCTCCATTATTTTGGGTTGATTTGGGCCTAAATGGGTTTATTAGTATGCGCATGTTGTGTGCATGATATTATCATATAACATATTATAACCTCGAGCATGATATTATCGAATTGGAACAAATGGTAACTTACATGTCGCAACTCAATTTAAAGTAAAATTTTATTGTATGCTGGAATCGTTTCAAACCTACATTATTCTAAACAAGACATACCAATGTTCGTGCATATTTATCGAATTACTAACGGTCGAGTTGTGATTTAAATTATCACATAGATGATAAATTGCTCCTATATATAGAAATGAACTCGTTTTTAATGCAGTATACAATGACACTACCAATGAATATACACAATCACATCCTCATAATGTCATTTATAATTTATTTATTTTTGGGTATTTTTGTTTGTTTTTTGAAAATGTACTATTTAGTAGTCAAGTTAATAAGTTTTAAGAAGGGACCCAAACTGTATCATACTATAGACATGTGCCATGTGCAAAATTTAAGTACATTTGTTTTGAAACTAATAAATACCATGGATTAATTAATTTAAGATAAGATTAGATCAAAATCTCAATTCACTTCCCTTCTATTGTGCCAATATGTCCAAATCTTATAACTCATGTCAAATCAAGCAATTTATGATTTAACTAAAATGTACTTTGATCAATACATATGATTCGAATTTGGATGAAAATATCTAATTTGAATTTAATTTGAAATAAGGTAGAAACAATACAGATTTTATGTTTTAGGATGTTCGAGTCACGTTATGTCAAATGTGCATGTTCACGTGAATTTTTCTGATATGACATGTAATTTTCTGAACGTAAACAAACTCGAAATCTACTTATCCATTTTGTGTCACCCGAAATTGTGATCCTAAACATGTGAAAGTGTGGATTAAGTTACGAGTGTTCGCGAATTCGAAACTATATTTTCGTTGCCCAAGTAACAACCGCATCTTTTTTCAACAATAATTTGTTACTTCATCCGTCCCAAAATGAGCGTATTGTATTTATTGAATTTTTGTAATAGAACGAGTGTCATGATTCATTTTCTTAATAAGTTAGTTATACATGAATTGTAAATAATATCATTTAACAAGTAGTCAGTATTTCATAACACATAATCATAAATATATAATAATAAATATAACACAATAACTAACTCATCTTTATAACTTGTATAATGACGTCATTCTCTCATTACGTATTCACGCACAACTTCAATTTATAGAATCCGAATAGTAATTTGACGGTATTAAAACATGTATTATGTTAGGTTCCATTAATTCACACATCATCTATACAAATATGTGTGACACATAACATTAATGAACCATTAATATATCGACTATTCAAAACTAGAAGGCTATTGAAAATTTTAAATTTTGAATGATAAATATTATTATTACTATTATTTTGAATGATAAACATGTATTGTGTTTTTTATTTGAAATTCCACACTCCACGTACTCACAAACTAACCACGAAACTAGTGGGACCCACCGGGAGTTAAATTCATTGGTTTTCGGTGACGTGTCACAATCTCATCTACTACAATACAGCTCTTCCCTCACGCGCCTCATGAGGGCAGTTCCGTAATCTAACACACTTCAGAACCAATCGTGTGCACCAACTGTCTAGCGCGTGTGAACAAGTATTGGGCACGCGCGAGAGTGGAGTTAGACAGTAACTAAATTTTTTCAATTTCAATTTGTCCTTCTCGGCTGCCACTGTTAATTTCCCGCTCATTTGTACTGCTCGGTTTTAAACCTCCGACCGCCACGTCACCACGCACCCTCCACGTCACCACCACGTTCAAAAATTTAAAATTTTGAAAAGGGTTAAATTGTATGGTACCCTCAACTTATGTATTTTTTAGTTTTAACCCACAGCTAAGATTTTGAATCGGTTTATGTCGTTTAACCCCTAAAATCTTGGTATAGCCGGTTTTGTAGTGCCACGTAAAAAAAAACATGCTACGCCATTGGACGAGCTAGCACCACAAACTATGGATTGTTGTTTTTAATAATTAGTCCTCTGTGAGAAGATGTTTATGACACTGTTGTAACAATGGTCGGTTTGTAAATAAGCCATTTTTGGAGGTTTGATACTAAAAATATGATTATAATAGGTGTTGATTAAGGGGTTTTGACGATGAGCATATGTGATTTTCTCACGCACTTGAGTAACTAATAATGCAAAACATAATTTTTTTCTGACTGAATTTCCTTCAATGCTTAAGTTAATTTTAATTAGTGAACCAATACCTTAACCACTATACGTAGTCAAGTGAACATATATCCCATCTCTCTATGTTTTTTTAATGACTCATCTCTTTGTGTTAAAACTATTCGTATTAAAATATTCTCACTTTTAGGAATGTCAATCTGCATTAGTTGCTATGCAGCGATCCTATGCGTTTTGTTGATTGCCTAATTACTAAACATAATTATTTTTCCCTCCGGTCCGTCTCAGCGGGTTTGATAAGAGATGTCGATGATACACTCTTCTTGACTCTCCTTGAGGTTTCATCCCAAACATTACGCGCGAGAGAAAATAGAATATATGATCACTATTCTTGGGAGACCTCACATCTTGTAATTGTCTGTATTTAGAATAAACAATAAAATATAATTAGTTTAAGAGTTGAAAATTCAAAACAATAAATTAAAGACTAGGTGAAGAAAAAAATTACAATTTTTTTTTGATGAGAAAACTTGCTTTAACAAGTTTAAGGGTTAAACTAAAACCTTGAATAGTTCAAACGCTAAAACCATTAGAAAAACATAATTAGGGGCTAGAAGTTTAAAAATGCAAGTCCAAGGGTATCAAACTATATTACCCAAAATTTAAAATTTAAATAATAATTTCTTATTATTTTTAAATATTAAATTATTTAAAAAACCTCCTATCGCTCTCACCAGTTATTACCGATCTTCGTCTTCTTCGACTCTCTCTCTGCAACTCTCAATTTGTCTTAAAGATCCATAAATTTTCTCTCATTTTCCTTCATTTTCTCGGCACTTTCTCGCGCCCAGATTCAGTGTAGCTCACTCAGCTTAAAGCTTCGGAGCCGAATAAAAAAATCGCAATGTTGCTCGCTTTTTCCACTCACGCCATGTGAGCTCTGACACATTCTCTCCTGCTCCTTCTTTACTTGCTTGCGTCTCTTCTCGGTCTCCGAGTCGTGACTCAGTGCTGCTTCGACTCTCGATGGCCTCATCGTCTCGAGCAAGGAGCAGCTCGCCGTTTTCGTATCGCAAGCCCTCGAGCCCTTACTCCTCAACCTCCTCTTCGTCTTCTCTGGTCAACAACCGCCTCATTCCTCGCTCCTGCTCGTCCTCCGCTTCATCGTATTTGAACTCCGGCGGTGGTGGAGGGCTCAGCTCGTCCCGATCCATGACACCGAGTCGCGGCCGCTCCGAGTCAATGTACTACGGTGCGCAGGGTTATGGTAATGGAGAGCCGGTGGGGTTCCCAGCGGAGGAGCTGATGGCGGAGCCGGTGGATGCGCCGAGGAACGGGGATAGCATTTCGGTGACGATTCGGTTCCGGCCGTTGAGGTAAGGGTTAGATCTGGTAGGGTTGGGTCAGATCTATGGGGGTCTTGGGATTGGTTGAAATTGGGAGGAACAATTTTTAGGTTGTGTAATTGGAGGATTTGATTTTGGTTCTATTGTGGTTGTAGTGAGAGGGAGTTTCAGAGAGGAGACGAGATCGCCTGGTATGCAGATGGAGATAAGCTTGTGCGGAATGAGTATAATCCAGCCACAGCTTATGGATTTGGTATTGCTCTTGTTGGATTATTTTGAATTTAATGCTTATATTAATTGGGGTAAATTAATTGGATGCTTATTCAAATCTAAAGTTGATTCACTGATGCTTCATTTGTATTTATTGTGGATTTTGATGGGTTTTTGCTCACCATTCCGGGATGGTTTTCCATGACAGATAAAGTTTTTGGACCACATACAAATACTCAGGATGTATATGAGATAGCAGCTCAACCTGTGGTCAGAGCTGCAATGGAAGGTGTAAATGGTATGTGATTATACTCTTGAGCATCAGAATCTCATTGGTTGAATCTGAAATTCGGTGCTAAAGCAAGTCTTATTAAGCTAAATGGCTCTTATGGAAAGCTGCATTTTCCCGACCGAGTGACTGTTTTAGCTGATTTTTGTAGATAGTTTAGTGTTTTGTAGTGCTACTATCAATTTCTTGGACTTGGAAAGTTTCTTATCTATCCTTGTTGACAATGTAGGAACTGTTTTTGCCTACGGTGTAACAAGTAGTGGCAAGACGCACACTATGCATGTAAGTGTGTAATTATGTACCAAGATTGTTGTTTGCCACTCTTATGAAATTTAGATGCTTAGAGAAGCCACCCAATCAGTTCTATTGTGAAGAGAAGCCTCTCCTGCTCAGATGCTTTAATTTATCTGTGATTTTGTAATTGTCTCATTTCTTTTATTATATTTGTGCAGGGAGATCAAAATGCTCCAGGTATCATTCCATTGGCAATCAAGGATGTTTTCAGCATGATCCAAGATGTAAGTGTTTCACTAAATTTATTGTTTTTGTAGTTAGATGTTGTCCTTTTGACGTTTCCATTTTTTTTGTCCTTCACTTTTTACTTGTATAATTTCATTGTCAAACTTTGTTAGGGACACTTTATTTTTTCCTATTGCTATTGGTTCTCAGTGTTTGCAAGGAAAAGATAGATTTCGAGCAATGTTGTATTCTCATATTGAATTTTGGAGTATAACAGTAGGAAGTCATTGTAGTAGTCTGTTTTTGTACTTTATTCATTTGCATTTACGGTTGAACAATTTTCTTCATTTAAGGAATACAAATTGTATTTTCTGTTTACTAAGAATCATACATAGTGTCTTTTTTAAAAATTCCTTACTTTAGTAAATTTTCTTATGTCTTTGGTTGTTATTGATACTGCATAGACTTTGAGTCTCTGATTTTCGGACAATGTCTTTTAAAAAAATGTATTTCAATATAATCATTTACCAATTGAAGAATGGATGACTAATTACATTCTCACTTCAGACTCCAGGAAGAGAGTTCTTGCTCCGCGTGTCGTATCTTGAGATCTACAATGAGGTTAGTTGATGAGCATATAATTTAAGATGTTGAGTCATGGATCAGGATAGTCGTTTTCTCTTATCTTGTTTGGTAACCATATTATTCTATAAATAGGGAAGGTTGCTTCATTGCAAAAGCTGCTTCTTGAATGTAGTTGTTAATCATATATTTGAACTACAATACCAAATAAAACCATCAATTTTATGACTTTCTCAATTTACATATTCTCTTTCTGATGCACATGTCTTTCAATCTCTTCTGAATTTGGGTTGATTCTCAACCAGTCAGAGACAGCTACTTTATCTTAGGCAAAATTGTCTACTGTGGCTATTTTTAAGTAGATAAGTTGTCTTATTTGTTAATCTATTTCTGATTTGGTGACAGGTTATCAATGACTTGCTTGATCCAACCGGTCAAAACTTGCGCGTTAGAGAAGATGCACAGGTTATTTACTTATTTGTTTAATCAACTTTGTATGTCTATTCTAATTATGGCTTATGATGTGGGTGAGCCTTGGTGAACCGGTAAGATTGTTCTCTTGTGATTTTGAGGTCAAGGAAACAGCCTTTTGGCAAAAGTATCGGTAACGCTGCTACATTAATGATCTTTCCCAAACCCCGTACTGGTAGGAGCCTCGTTAACTGGGCTGCCATTTAATTTTGGCGTATGGTGATCTATTTCTTATCACTTATGAACATTGTTATGCTCTATCAGTTTCTCTTTATCTTCTCTATTTCCTTTTACTCCTTTCTCAGTATATGGTAATAATAGATAATTACAAATAAAATCCAGCTTCCATCGATTGAAATTATTTCTTTCCTAAAAACTCATAATGCAGATCTTACCATATTAGAGCATCTACATTGGTTATAATACAAAGGTTAAATAATAGCATTATTGATATTTGTACATTAACCGTTACTTCTTCATAGTGTGATATGTTAACATCATAACCTGCTATTGAAACCAAAGCACCAGCCACATGTCAATTACTTTTTAATCATGATATTAAAACCTATTCCTTGTCTCAACCAAGTGTTCATTTTTCACATTTTTTTAATATACGATATATGCCAATCAAATTGTTCCTTTCTTATTTTTGTAATATAATTTTAATATATATAATAAGTAGTACATACTACTATATTCATGGTAGAGATAATGTAATATTTCTAAAGTGATGCTGTAGCAATTTTGGGCCCACACTATTAACCTTTTAGAGGTTAATCCATTAGTGATGGAAGATAATCCATTTGCTATTAATCTGTTAAACTTATTATTCAATGTATTGGAATTTAAGAAAATAGTTTCTATCATGTAATGTTTTAGCCTTTCTTCAATTTCTTCGAGTTTTTGGAACTCTAGAAGTCTAATTAATTTCAGCATTTGTTTATCTTACTCTCCCTAGCATCATATTTTCAGGGAACTTATGTTGAAGGTATAAAAGAAGAAGTAGTTTTGTCACCTGGACATGCATTGTCTTTTATTGCTGCTGGAGAAGGTATTCAGAGAGTTTCTGTTAGAAATGTCACTTATTTCTACTATCTTTTTTGCTAAACTTTCTCTTGCTGTTTTGTAATGGCAGAGCATCGTCATGTTGGATCAAATAACTTTAATCTTTTCAGTAGCCGAAGTCACACTATATTCACTCTGGTAACCATTCACGTAGAGAAATTTCTGTTGGTTAATGAGTCAATTATAAATGCTGGTACCTTGACAAGATATTGTTGCTATCTATTGACTTGTAATTCTGTGATGGATTTGCAGATGATTGAAAGTAGTGCTCACGGTGATGAATACGATGGAGTGATCTTCTCTCAACTGGTACGGTCTAATCCCTTATCATTCCAATGCATACACCAAATGCATCTTCATCTTTTACTTGAAATTTGTTTTACCACTTTTCTTGTTTCTTTACTTCAGAATTTGATCGATCTAGCTGGATCTGAGAGCTCAAAAACGGAAACAACTGGACTAAGGAGAAAGGAAGGTTCATATATAAACAAAAGTCTTCTGACTCTTGGAACCGTAAGTGCCCAGTGATTCTTACATTAACAGACACGTAGATTAAATTTTTGCTCGCCTATTCCTGTTTCTAATTTTGATCACAAGAGTAAGTGAAATGTTGTACTTGTATGCCTTAAAAAAATGATTCAAACCCTTGTAAGTTGTAACAGTATTAGCATGCAAATCACGGTTTATTTATTTTTTTCACCAGTAGTGATATGATGTTCATGGAAATTGATGTTTAGTCTTGAGAAAAGTTGTTGGTCAGGTCTTACTGTCTCAACTAGTAATATTACACTTCACTTTAGGACCTTATAAGCATAAATCTTCTGAGCAACCTTTTACTTTCTGACATCATAATTTGTTAATATTCTTGGATATATGTTGTTTAAATTTGGCTCACTATTCGATTAAATGGTTGCATTGTGAAGGTTATTGGAAAACTTAGCGAAGGAAAGGCATGTCATGTTCCATATCGAGACTCTAAGCTCACCCGTCTTCTGCAATCTTCCCTTAGTGGGCATGGACATGTATCGGTGAGTTTGCAATGTGTATAAATATTGTTAAAGTTATTGATGAACTGTGAACTTAAGATATTCGCTCTGGTGGAACATGTAGTTTTAGTGGGCACAAGCACAAGTGAATTGGACGGTTCCTTTTTTCCTTATGTTATTTTAATGCCCATAGTTACTCCCTTGTCCTGAATCATTTTGCACTGAAAACTAACTCAATTTGTTTTGCATCTTGATTGAAAATCTCTCAGCTTATATGCACAGTTACTCCTGCATCCAGTAGCATGGAGGAAACACATAATACATTGAAGTTTGCGAGCAGGGCTAAGCGAGTAGAAATTTATGCCTCACGTAATAAGGTATGCTGAAATCTCTGTTGATGAAATAAATGTTTTGCAAAATGTTTATTCATTAAAACATCAAGCTTACTCTTGTTCTCCATTTGAAAATATTTCCTTTTCCACAGATTATTGATGAAAAATCTTTGATTAAGAAATATCAAAGAGAAATTTCTTGTCTGAAGACTGAACTTGATCAGCTAAAGAGAGGAATGATTGTTGGTGTTAATCATGAGGAGCTTTTGACATTAAAGCAAAAGGTTTTGTATATTGGTTGGTCAGTTCTCACTGGAAATGCTGTTTAGTATTATCTGACAGCTAATATATACAATTCATCCTGTTATATGTTGAATAGTTGGAGGAAGGTCAAGTGAAAATGCAGTCAAGATTGGAGGAAGAAGAGGAAGCAAAAGCTGCTCTCATGAGTAGAATTCAGAGGCTAACTAAGCTCATTCTTGTTTCCTCAAAGAATACGATTCCTGGCTTGAGTGATATTCCCAGTCATCAACAGAGTCCGTCCATGGGTGAAGATAATGTGAGTTATATATTTTCATTCTGCAATTTAATGCAGGCATGTTATAAGCCATTTTCTTCATAATATATTTGTTTTTTTTCAATATTATGTTAGTGAGTTACAAAAACAGAAGACTAAGTGGAGTTATGTTAATTGGTCAATGGGTTATCTTTTGGTTTGAGTGCAGTCTTGGCTGCTGATACTCAGTAGACTGTAGTAATGAGGCTGATTCATGATAGTTAAATTAAGCAAACCAATGGTTTTCTTAATCTGTTATTATTCTTGCCTATTATCGTACCATCTTGTTTTCTTATTTAGATTTCTTGTTCAGTTTATTTTCTGATCTAAACAGCATGAATCAATACTTATTTTTCATGCCTTCTCTCTGTCAGAAGTTGGATGTTCTGCAAGGTGGTTCTTTGCTTGTAGAAAATGTGGACTCTTTATCTGTATCAGCAGTTTCATCAGATCTGTCTGTTTTAAAACATAGAAGATCTTCTAGCAAGTGGAATGACGAACTCTCACCAGTTGGCAGTACAGTAACTGAATCAACTCATGTGGGTGAACTTATCAATAGTTCGAAAATACGACCACTTTCTTCTGCTATTTCTTCTTGTTTTAGTGTTTTCGTATGATACATCGTTTATTCTCTACCAAGAATTTTGTACATATAACATGTACGTTTTTGGCTTGTTGGTCAATTTCTATACTACTTTTTTTTTTCGCGGTTATTGAGCTATATACAGATTTCTTTTTATTCTTTTGGTATGCTTTTTGTAGTAGCCTCCAAAAGTGTTAGCCTTGTTGTTCTGGGTTTGGGACCTTTGGCTCAGTTTTCTTTTCTTTTGTATTTTGTGTCAATTCAACAAGACATAGATCTCTTTACAGGAAATACCCTAGCATGCTTTGGGTTCACCTCTTGGTAGTACAATAAGTACTTGTTGCTATCACATTAGTATTTCAGAATTACCATAGCATTGCCTTCATTGAGTAGATGTATAATTATCTTGGTAATTATATCCCTAAGTGTTTATATCAGAACAGTATTCCAAAACATTGTGGTTATGTTATAATGTGAGTGTTTATTGTATTGAATTCAGGGAGGGATAACAATGTCAGATCAGATGGATCTTCTTGTTGAGCAAGTTAAGATGCTTGCTGGTGAGATTGCTTTCAGCACCAGTACCCTAAAGCGCCTGGTAGAACAGTCTGCAAATGACCCTCAAAATTCAAAAACTCAGGTATATTTTGTGCATTTTAGTTAGTTTTGTTTGTCTTAAGGAATGTTTCAGAAGTGTGATTAAGAATGAGACTAGGAATTCGAGAGAAGTTAATAAAGTTGCACTCTTTCTCTCTGGCAGTATAAGACGTACTTAAGAAAATATCGAGCATTGTTAAAGTGATTTCATTAGTTCATTCTCCATCCAGTGCTGTCTTGAGTTTTGCTGTTAGATTATGCATAGTTTCCAAAAATCCTGATGAGGCTTAAGGTTATGTTTTTAAAATGCAGATTCAGAATTTGGAAAATGAGATACAAGAAAAGAGAAGGCAAATGAGTATTCTGGAACAACGTATCATTGAGAGTGGTGAGGCTTCAATTGCTAATGCATCAATGGTTGAAATGCAGCAGGTAGCCTCTTCATTCTATTGTCAATTATTTTCTATCCAATGTTATTACCAGTTATCATTTCTGGTGCTCCTTCTGTTGTAACAGACAGTTATGAGGTTGATGACCCAGTGTAATGAAAAGGGTTTTGAACTAGAGGTAAGTTCATGCGTCAATATTCAGAGTTTATATATATAGTGAGAGTTAATCATTTTAAAAACAAATTATTTTTTTTTCAATTAATGCAGATAAAATCTGCAGACAATCGTATTCTCCAAGAACAGCTGCAGAATAAGGTAATAACAAGCTTCCTTTGTTAATTTAATTTAATTTGTTGTCATTTTAACTAAGTTATTAATTTTCTGCCTTTATCCACTAGTCATTTGCTATAAGTTTGGTGTTACCTATGCCGACCTTTTCTTCTCTTTGTACCCAACTTGTAGTATTCAGAGAACAAGGAATTGCAAGAAAAAGTGGACCTCCTCGAGCAGCGGTTGGCTTCACTTACTGGTGATAAGACATTATCTTCATCTGAACAACTTATCTCTGAAGAATATGCTGATGAATTGAAAAGGAAAATTCAGTCCCAGGTAACTTCTATGTTCTAACTTCTCAATGGACATTCCCATCACTATATAACTTCTATTACATTTTTTATCTTTGGGATTTTAAGAAATATTATGCACTTCACTGATCTTAGCAATCAGGAGTGTAAAATCTTTGCCCGGATTTAAATTATGGAAATAGTGCCACATCTTCAATTGGATTGCTGAAATCCATTTTCTTGTTGGTCACCATAACTGGAACCCCTCTTAACCACCCACTGCACCAATGCTGATTTGATATTTTCTGTTTAACAGGAGTTTGAGAATGAAAGATTAAAACTAGAACATGTTCATCTTTCGGACGACAACAATGGGTTACGTGTACAGAATCAAAGATTGTCGGAAGAAGCTTCTTACGCAAAGGAACTGGCGTCTGCTGCTGCCGTTGAGTTGAAGAATTTGGCTGGTGAAGTAACCAAGCTCTCCATACAGAATGCAAAATTGGAAAAGGAATTGTTGGCAGCAAGAGAGTTGGTACACTCCAGAGGTTCTGTTTTGCAAACAGTTAATGGTGTTAACCGCAAACATAGTGACGGCATGAGACCTGGGAGGAAAGGGCGGATATCTGGCCGAGTTAATGAAATTTCAGGTGCTGATGATTTCGATTCATGGAATCTTGATCTAGATGATTTAAAAATGGAACTTCAGGCAAGGAAACAACGGGAGGCAGCTCTCGAGGCTGCCTTGGCTGAAAAGGAATTCTTAGAAGATGATTACAGGAAAAAGGCTGAAGAGGCAAAGAAAAGGGAGGAAGCTTTGGAAAATGATCTAGCAAACATGTGGGTACTTGTTGCTAAGTTAAAGAAAGAAGGGGGGCCAATGCCTGAGTTGAGCACCGATGAAAGACATATAGATGGGGTAGATCATAGTAGTACTGGGATAGCTGATGATGTTAACAGTAACACTACTGCCCTGAAAGAGACACAACCTTCAGAAATTCCGAAACCCGTGGAAGAAACTCCGAAGGAAGAACCCCTTGTTGCCCGCTTGAAGGTAACTACCGTGAACTATTTACTAGTTAAAAGTAAAGTCATTTTTGTTTCCCAAAGAACTTTAGTTTTATACCCCATTTGTCCCAATATGATTGTCCACTTTTCCTTTTTTGTTAATTAGTTATCTATGAAATACCAATAATAAATTAATTAGATTACTTGAGTTTGTTACAAACAATAGTACATGGGTCTAACGGGGAAATCCAATCTAAGATATCCTTAATTTTTACAAAAATTCAAATATGGACACTCATTTTGGTACAGAGGGAGTATTTTATTGTTGGGTTTAGTGAGTATACATAAATTTCAATTTAAAACACTCTTGTTTGCTTTGAGTGTTTGTCTAGTACAAAGTTCGTGATATGCGAGGTTGTGCAACATGTTTTAAAAGTTAACTCTTAGAAAAGATAGGTTGGCAAGGCTTTATGAAGCTAATTCAACATGTTTTAAAAGCTAATACTGATTTACCCCATGACGTTATTTCTGCGTGGTCATATACATGGTAAAAGTTAATTCTTAGGCGAGATGGGTTACCAGGACTTTATGCGGCTTTTGAAAAACAACTGATGGAATTAATCTATATATGAGTCTCAATTGAGTATATGTGAATTTCCCTGCTAGTCCGTGTCTCCACTCATTGACAATTGGTTTTGAGTGTGAAGCCAGTGATGCTTGCTCATTACCATGAATGTATTCTCTAGAGCCGGCAATTCGTGTCTTAACAAGTGACACGAAACGAAAACGTGAAATAAGCATGTTTGGCCTTACTAATTTTGTAACTGTGTTGTGTGCTCATGTTTAGCCCCCCCCCCCCCCCCCCCCCAAAAAAAAAAAAAAAAACACGCACAATTAACTATTCGTGTTGTGACACACACGACATGCCAAACACACACACTCAGAGATAATGGAGGTTTTGTGAATTGTCTTTAAAAAGGTGATCCAAGAGACAGAGTCAGTAACCATTATACTGTTTTTAATATTTTCAGGCAAGAATGCAAGAGATGAAAGAAAAGGAGCTCAAATACCAGGGAAATGGAGATGTCAATTCCCATGTGTGTAAAGTATGTTTTGAATCACCAACGGCAGCAATTCTTCTCCCATGTCGGCATTTTTGTTGTAAGTCATCTTTTACATTCCTTGTATGGATATAATTTACTATTTTCTCACATGGTGTGTAATATTAATGTGTTGTACATGTTGCAGTGTGTAAATCTTGCTCGCTTGCTTGTTCTGAGTGTCCAATTTGTCGCACGAAGATTGCAGATAGGCTTTTCGCATTTACTCCTTGACACCCTCAGAATGAAGGTTATTATGCCTAACACTTATGTTTGCTTATGTAAATTTTTTAGATGAACTTTGATTGATTTTTGTGTTGGTATCAACCGAATGTTCGATAGAAACATGTTGATGAATTCAATGTTCAAGCTATTTATATAAAAATCATCTTCATTGGCCAATTTAGTCATTTTTAGTTTTGGGTTCATCAGAGCGGGGAAAACCACAGTTGTTGAAATGTGTCGTGTTTTTCATTAAAAATAGTCCATTAAAGTTTTTTCTAAGGTCTATTTTCAAAATTTTGAACGCTTCAGATCGATCACATAATTCTGAAACACCTGAATTGAGCACTAATGTATCGTGTTCTATTATTATTTGCAGGATGATGTCATTATTAGCCTATTTGCCATCTTCGGGGCGCGATATCAGGTGCGATTCTTTCATTAGTTTCCCTGTATGTAACTGTTTAAAAGGTACATCAATATTTGTTTCTGTGTACCTCCTCTCAAGGGGCTGTAAAATAATAGGGGAAGAAAAAAGAAAAAAGAATATAATCGGTACATTTCAGAGTTCCTGATGCAAGATGTTGCTTTGTTGTGAATTTGATCTGTCCTTAAAGCTTGCATTGTCAATGCCATGTATAGAAACAATATAAGATTTGATAAGAAAATCTTTTTCTCGTCTTGTCTTTCATGGTGCTAATTGTTGTGGTTGGCTATGTCGAAGTCGGTTTGAAATTTTTGATTGGGTAGGCAATGTATAGATGATATGTTTTATTTTTATTTGATGGTTTGCTCGGTGTTTAAGCTCCATTTCTTGCTTTCGCTCATTGAGTTGCACATATTTTGGTAAATCGATTTCTTTAGCCTTTTTTGTTACTTGCCGATTGACTTGTGGAGCTGACTATTTGGATTTGAGTTGAAAAGACCTAATCTTCATCTGGCTTGCAATAGCTGTGGATCCGTAGGATTGTAGGTTGTGTATAGAAAATGTGTGGGGCCCAGCCACACTTTCCTACATAACAACCCCAAAAGTTAATCAAGTTTATTTTATGGGAGTCGAACTTGTTAAATTGCGGGTTTGAGTTCAAATTGTCAGCTCTAATAGCGTGTGAGTCGGTTTGAATTTTTTTTAATGGGTAGGCTGTGTGAACAGATGATTATCTAATGGTTTGTTGATGTTGGGAGTGTATGTTCCGTTTCTTGCTTTCCCTAGTCGAATGCACATATTTTTGGTAATATGCGTAGCTGACATTCGGGTTTTAGGTCTAGTTGTGTTTCGAACACACAAGAATGTGGGTTTTATTTTGGAATTGGGTTGAAATGATCAACCTAACATCCATTTTACCGTATTTTTGTTGGCTTACTTTCGTCTTCTTTTTATCTCAATTGTTATATCTACAGGAAGTAGGTACTAGACAAGCCTACAAAAATGACTTTTGAGACAACTTTTGCCAGTTTCTATGAACAAAGACAAAAAGAAATATTTTTCATTATCTTTACAATAAGCCTTTACGAAAGTGATTTGTTGTATCATTTACATTACTAGTCCACACACATCATTCAATTGTTTGCTTCTCAAATCTTCTTTTTTTTTTATAATAAATATTATCTGCTCCTCAAAAGGAGGAAGATTGGGTATAGAATTTCGTGTGTTTTGCTTTAGTAATTTGATCCCTAGTAGCAACACTTGTGTAGTTGTGTACACATGGGTATTTCTAGAAATGGCATCAAAACAGGTATACACTTGGTTTTATGATACTCATACCCGCTACCCGCATTATTGTTCGATGATTAATAATAGTTTTATAATACGCGTACCTGTTACCAGAATTTCTGTTTGATTATCAATGAAGCCTGTCATATTTAGGTTTGAACTTTTAAAAGTTATAAAATATAGGGTAAATTACATATGAACCTACGAACTGTACACTTAAAAAACAGATGACCTCTATGTACTTGACCACATCCATTTTATCAGTTAAACTTAACGAAAAATTGTACTTTAGTCATTATGTGCTTGCCACATGGCATTTGTTTTTTTAACATGTCTAAAACACCCTGTATCTTCAAGTGATTACTTATTCCGTCACCGGAAACTTCAAGTGCTTGAATTTTCCGGCGAGTCTTAAAATTTTGATGATTTGTTTTTTCAAATCAAACTATTCCATACCCAATTATTGATAAATTAGCAAGGTTTGAACAAACCGAAAAACTTCCAACAAATATGAATCAGTTTACAAAAATTGTTCAAGCAGCGAACAAACAAATTAAATGGTGAACAAATAACAAACAAACCAACAGTGAAACAATGAACAAAATCCAATGATCAAATGACTAGACAAACAAATCAATGGTGTTCAGATTTAAATTTTCATTCAAAATTGAACAAAAATAATGGTAAGATCTAGAAACGATCTGAAGTCTGAAGAAATCAAACAATGAGCAAAATCAAATGACTTTGTTCACAGATCTGGACATGATGGAGCTATTCTCGCCGCTGTCTTCTTGTGCAAATATCGCGAAGAACACCAAACCCTAGCTCTGTTGCTTCGATGAACAGCCACCGCTGCCGGCGAAACGACCTTCGCCTCAATTTTGTAACTTGCAACCTTTCCTCCGTTGCTTGAAGATAGGCTCTAGTGCTCTGCTGTTGTTGTCTGAGCTTCATGAGCTTCATTAGCAAATTCTCATATTTCTGAGTCAATCTTCCTAAACCCCCATTGAATTCAAATGTCACAGTCAACATCAAATTTCAGAAACCAATCAATATGTGGATACTAAAATACCAGCAAAAAACTCATCTCCATCGATTCGCCTCCTCTCGATCGGAGTGAGGCTCGGCTTCGCCACCACGACCCAAACTCATCTCCGTCGGAGCACAGTCGTTCGGGAAGACGAGCATCGCCACCAGAGCACCACTGTGTTGATGTTCTGCTTCGCGGTTGTTGCGGCAAACTTGGCTTACATGCGGTAGACCAGAGCACCATAATTCTATGCTTCTCTCTGTGGACATCGCGTCAAGGTCTTTAAGGCCGAAGCTGCTCCGGCGGAGATCTGGAGCCAGTCATCTCCCTCTCTCTATTTTACGCCGGAAACCACCATCAGATCTGAATCAAGACCTTCCCTATCTTTTTTAATGAGATATTTAGTTTAGGTTAGTTTCAGATTAGTTTTGTGTTGAACTAAGATTAAGTTAGTTAAGGGCATTTTAGTCTTTTGAACAAAAAACTAACAGGTTTATAACGAAATAGTGTTTTGTCAAGTACATAGGGGTCATCTGTTTTCAAAGATAGTTTTAGAGGGCCATCTGTTTTAAGTGTATAGTTTGTAGGGTGCATATGTAATTTACCCTAAAATATATTTTAACATATCAATTTTGGGTTGAGACGAGTTATACCATGTTCCCGAGTATCCGCCCCATTACTAAAAGATGCACCCATTTGAAATACGCACATTGTCATAACTGTCCTTTTAGATTCGAGTCAAATTCACATCTCTAAGTATCACAAAGACACCCTAGTTTCTTCAATTATTGTTGAGGCAACACTATACTCTTTTTTGTTTATAGCAAAACTCAAATTTTAGGTGGTCACCTTCAAAGTTATCTTTTGCATACCAATATATATAAAAAAAATCTTTTGCTGAGGGTTTGATTTGAGCATAAATAAGAGTTTTTTAAATGACTGACAAATCTGAACTAAAACTCAATTTGACACCATTTCTGTATTGAGATACATACGTTACATTGGCCTACCTTATGAAAATAATGAAGAAAGATAGTTTTCATTTCAATTGTGATGCTTAATTCCCATTTATAAAGAAAAAATTCAAATTGAAGTTTCATTACAATTTTGCACATTTAAAAGGAATAACAAAAAAAAGTGCTGAACTAAAAAAAAAGAAGAAACTATAATTTAGTGTTTACAATGGTTAGATCTCCATGACTCCATTCTCCATCAACCCAAAAAGATTCAAAGTCAGCTCCAATCAAAGATTTAAACTTCCATGAAACTTCAGCTACCCAATTGACCAAATCTCCAAATTGACAAAAACCCATATCCAAATCAACATCACCATTATCTTCCTGATTAATCTGCAACAAAACAAAAAACCACAAAACCAAATCATCAAAAAAGGGTCTTCGAAACTGAATCGAGCCAAGAAAATTTCACTCCCAAACCTTACAGAAACGATTCGAAGCAGAGGAAGGATCGAGAAAATCCTCCACGCACCAACCCGGCAAGGTCTGGAGGTACTCCGATATGCTACTTGTGGTTGAAATCGAAACAGAGCATGTTTCTATGGTATTGTTGGTGTCTTCGATTCCATGACTTTTGGGACTGCTCTGTGACGTCGTTGGTTCGTCGGCGCCGGAGGAGGTGGCCGGAAAAGGGGACGATGAGTCGGAGAGCTTGACGCCGGTGAGCAAGAAGCGGTTGTGCTTCTGGGTTTGCTCGTTGGCTCCGTGTATTTGAATGTCGCATTCTCCGCAGAGAACTGCTCTGTCTTCTTTGCAGAACATAAAGGCTCCTTTTTCCTGAGAAACAAACAGAATTTACAGTCAATTGGTATAGAAATAAAAAAATAAAAACAGAGCTCCTATGTATATGTTTACAGTAAATTGTTATTGCAGAACATAAGTTCTTTGTCTTTCTATAGATACAAACAGAATCTTCAGTAAATTATCATTTAAAAAAACAGAGCTCAATATATGTAACTCTCTTCTTTGCAGAAGAGAAAGCTTTTCCTGAGAACCAAACAAAATTTACAGTAAATTTGTATAACAAACAAAACAGAGTTCCATATAATTCTTGTCCTTCTTGAGATCCAAACAGAATCTTCAGTAAATCTGTTTGAATTATATATATAACACAACAGACTCGAATTTCCCGAGAACCAAACAGAATTTACAGTAAATTTGTATAGCAAACAAAACAGAGCTTCATAAAACTCTAGTCTTTGCATAATAAAATTTCTTGTCTTTCTTGACAACCAAACAGAATCTTCAATAAATTTGTATGAAAAAAAGGAGCTCATTATATTTATATACACATAATTTACAGAACAGACTCGAGTTTCCTAAGAACCAAACAGAATTGACCATAGAATAAAACAAAACAGAGCTCCATAAATGTGTGTGTATATACCTGGCAGATGTCGCAGGAGGGAGGTTTATGGTGGAGGAGAGCGAAGCGGTGGTGTTTTCCGGCGAGCTTGTTGGCGTGGTGGACGCGGTGGTCGCAGGCGGAGCAGAGGGCGGCTTCGTCGGCGGAGCAGAAAACAGAGGCCTCTTGTTTCTCACACACATCACATTGGATCTTCATTGCTCTGTTCTATACTCTGTTTTGCTCTGTTTCAG
Organism: Pelargonium nanum; assembly: GCA_036897485.1. Taxonomy (NCBI): domain Eukaryota; kingdom Viridiplantae; phylum Streptophyta; class Magnoliopsida; order Geraniales; family Geraniaceae; genus Pelargonium; species Pelargonium nanum. The sequence goes on along the minus strand of JAYMTF010000508.1, from coordinate 15,642 downwards.
TCTCTCTTTTATTTATGTTTTGCTTGTTTTGTTCTGTTTTTTGCTGTGGGTTTGTGTTATGGAATTTGATGGTATTTTTTTAAAAATTTATTTTGTGGAAGTGAATTTGGAGAAAGGGACAAGAGAAGGAAAATTATGGGATGGTAATGGGCAACAAAGAGGATATGATATGGATGAAGATTTATGGGATTTTATTGAATCAAATGTGGAGAGAGAGATGATATTTGGGGGTGGGGTTTTGCTTTCACAATCAATGCTTTGTGTCTCAAGTTGGGAAGATGAGTTTGTATTTATATTTGCATGTCGATGGAGCACATAATTAATGCATGGGTCACAAGATCTGTAGACCGTCTAGTAAAATAACAAAAATATTGTCCGCCTCACTCATGAGTGTAAAACGTCTCGAAAAATCAAACTAAATATATTGAAGTCCCCTATCAGTTTGGATTGTATCAACAACACTTTAGGTTGAAGACATGTTATTATTTTAATTGAGTGAAATTACTTTTTTCATTTTATGCTAAGTTTTGTATTGTTTTTCAATTTATTTAAAATTTTGTCAGTGAATCTTACTTTTCATTTTAATTGCGGTTAGAATAACACTATTGTTGAAATGTTCAATGCGAACAAAACAAATAATTACGAATTGCATCATTGTTATTGAAATGTTGAATACAAATGGGAAATCATTAAATTCTTGAATTCTAGAAAAATATTGGCCAACTATTAGAAGAAAAAAAAATTGAACAGTGTACTACATGACAAAATGACACTTTTTGGATAAAGTCTTTAAAAAATAATGAAAATAAATTATTATGAGAGTTGTTCAAGTTGTGGTAAGTGCCAGCAAAAGATGGAGATAAGGTTTGAGTAATACATAATAATTGTTTTTGTTTTTTTTAATATGATAATATGAATAAAGTTCAAATACTTCTCACATGGACATGATTTTTTGAAAAAACAAATATCTATATGTCTAAAAATGTTAATGGGAATTGGGGAGATTGATTCACTTGTTTGAATAATAGTAATTAATTGGACTTTTTTTATTAAGCTTTGAAATTTGAATCATGTGCACCAGCCCACCAGCCCTTTTTCTAATTTAAATGTGGTGTCTTCAACATTAATATTGTCTCCAAAAAGTGCTAATTTGGATTCAAGTGGTGATATAAAAGATTGGATCAATCAATTTTTAGTATTACTGTTGAGATTTTATTCTACCATTTTAGTGATTTGTGTTGTGGGGATGCATTTACCTACATTTCTATGCATCTATAAGTCAACTAACAAAAAGTCTCACTTACATATTGCACATAATTTTTTGTTTGGGTTTAATTGGACAACTAGCACTAATCCACTCATTTTATATGAAAATCCTAAATTTGGATCCGATACTGCAACCCATTTTATACTAAAATCCTAAATTTCGATTCGATACTGCAACTCGTACTTCTTTTGTTGGTGAACAAAAATAAAAACAACACACAAAAACTAGCCAATACCAATTAATCTACTCCGAGAGATTCATCTCGCATCTTCCTGCACCAGTTCCGCAGCAAACTTCGGCAAGCTATAATAAATCGTCCCATCCACAGGTTCAGATCCTCCTCTAGCCGCAAGCTTGTCAGCCACCATGTTGCTCTCCCAATAGCCATGACAAATATTCACCAGCCATTCACGGGTCATTATATCTCGAATGTCCTCGACCGCCAATCTCCATTACCCGGCTTTGTTACCCGCCGGACCACCACAACCGTGTCCACCTCAACCCGTACTCTTTTTGAGACATGTCCAAATAGATCATTTTAAACCTAATTCTTAAATTGATATTAAATTCGAATTGTCAGCTTTATCGTACCTAGTTGTATATTTTTGGGCCTAGTTTCAGTCTCAAATTGCTCAGCCCAATTGAGCCCATTTTCCAGCCCATTAGCGGCCCAAAACAAAACAAAAATCTGAAGAAAAGCAACAACTAAAGGATTTAGCTGGAGTGATTTGTGGCCTCTCCCGCCACAGTCTGTTACTCTCCGATGGCCTCATTGCTCTCTCCGGCGATTTCTTCTCCGTCGCAATCTTTCTCTCCGCTTCCACGTAAATCTCAGGTTCTTCATCTTCTTCTAAACTCTCACTCTTCGATTCCTGAATCTTCGTTTCTCGTTCTGTATTTGTATTTTGATATTTTCTGTTTGTTTACCGAGAAAATGGAAGAGAGATTGCGTGCGCGTGTGTTCGAATTGATTCTCTGGATTGTGATCTGTTATGGTGTTCAATTGCAGAAGTTTGGTTGTCAGTGTTACAGATTGTGAAGGACAACGAAAATGCGTAATTGTATGATTTGTATTACGCCTATTTCTGTTTATTGGGAACCGAGATGCCGAAGGAAAATGTAGAAGAGAGTGTTACAGTTTAAATATTGTTTTGAATATTTATACTTATAGGTTTTGCATGGCAATGAGCTGATGACTTTTGAAAATTTGTTTGAGGAGAGTACGAAATTGTATAATTTGTATATCCTCTCTATGTGTTGTTTGGGAACCGAGAAACTGAAGAAAAATGTTAGAGAAAGTCTAATGGTTTAAATATTCTTTTGATTTTTCTAAGTTTTGCATGGCAATGAGCTGATAATTTGGTAATTTTGTTTGATGAGAGTAGGAAATGGTTTAATTTGTACTTATCTGTTGTTTAGGAACTGAGAACTGAAGGAAACTGTTGAAGAAAGTCTAGTGGTTTAAATATTATTTTGATTTTTCTAGATTTTGCATGGCAATGAGCTGATGATTTTGGTAATTGTGTTTGATGAGAGTAGGAAATGGTTTATTTGTACTTCTCCTATATCTGGTGTTTGGGAACTGAGAACTGAAGGAAAATGTTGAAGAAAGTATAGTACGTGTAAATATTATGTTGATTTTTCTATGTTTTGCATGTCAATGAGCTGATGGTTTTGGTAATTTTGTTTAACGAGAAAAGGAAATTGTATAATTTGTATTTCTCCCATAAGTAGAATATTTTAAATTGTCCATTGCAATGAGCTGTTGATATTGTTAAAATTGTTTAGGTGTTGTGTCACTTGGCAAGAAGTGAATATTCGATCCCTAGATGGAAAGTTAGGTTTTCTGGGATAGGGAGGGTCCAGCTATTTTCTCCTCCTGCTTCAGGTGAATCAAAGAGGAGGTAACTGTTTTGCGATTTACTGCGCTTGTGTTCTTATCTTATCAATTATGTGGTGTAGGGCTTTTTTGGATTAGTTTTAGCTAAAATGGCATGTTTTGACCTAATTAAACAGGAGAACTTTGATCTATGCAGTCAGTGAAAATGCAGAGGATGCATTTAAAAAGACTGTGGCAGTCGATAGGCTGATTGATACACTGGCGGGGGCAAATCCAAAGGAAGTAAGTAGTGTTTGTAAGAGTTGGTTAAAAAAAATTGCTTTCAGTGGCCTGGATTCTGGGTCATCCATTTTGTAATTAGTTGCTGTAACTCGGTATTTCACTTGAAAATCTCTTTTTTGCTAGTCCACGTACAAATTGTTAGTATCGAACTATCGATCGTGTGCTTTGAAATTCTACTATTTTTTATGGGATCACAAGATACGATCACAAATGCAATACTTCCACTTAGTTTGAGTAGCATTTATGCAGGAATATGTATGATTTATCAATATTATCTGGGGGTAGGAGTTATTTGTGTGGTCTTTGATGGAATTAGGATTTCTTTTGGTAGTCGTAGCTGTAATCAGAAGAAGTATTTAACTAAATAAGAAGTCTCTTGTAGTTGTCTTTTTAGAGTTGCTTTGCTTATGACTTGATAGTTTTGGTTGTTATCTAGAGTTAATTACGTTATCCATACATACAAGCATGTAATTCCTACCAATACAGGAGTGGGTAACTTTACTTGAGTTCATGGACTTGCTTTCAATGAATAATTGTTTACTGTGTAACTCAATATTTTTTTTTCCTTGAACAGCTTCAGAATTTGGTAGCTGAAAATATTCTTGCTTTCAATGAAGGTTTCTGGATACGACTTGCAGCAAGAACTGATGCCTGCAAATCAGAGGATGATAAAGCAAGACTTTTGCCTTGGTCAATTTTAATTTTCATGTTTATGAGGTTGACCTCTTCTAGTCTTTACCGCTTATATGAAATGCTTTGGCGTTATTTGTGTTTTTCCAGAAAGATTATGAAGAATTGGCTACATCTGTGATGAGCATAGTCGATCGTGCTGTCAACCAGACCAAAGTCTCTTTCTCTCCTTCTCCCTCTCCCTATCCCAATGGCATGTTATTTGTTTTTGGTTTTCCCTTCTGTATCATCTATTCCCATTGTCTTTGTTTATATCTATTATATTTACATCTCCTGCAGGAAAAGATTGACTCTGCTACTGACATTCTCAAAATAATCTTGAAACCAGTAGCCAATGAAACAGATGAAATTACTTGGCCTCCTAGGGATCCAGAGGCTCTCAAACTAATGGAGAAAGTACGTTCTATTTTCAATTCACCTAAATTGATCATTGCATTGGTTCATTTTTGTTTTCCCATAAGATAAACCCTGGAAACCATTTTGATGTTCTTGATCTGTATTGTCTGTCAAAGTCCAGAACTGAAGATATCTATGCCCATCTTTTGTTTGACTATATCATGCTATTTCATCTCTCTTGTAATCATCAGGAAATACTCCAAAGAGAGCAAGAAGGACAACTAGATGAAGGGTTTCTTTCAGAAGTTAATGCACAACTGCGCAAAGTGAGTGCTCTCCATTTCTTTTATCATTGTGTACTTTTTGGTTTGCATGTGGAAAGATTGTCATACTTTGGCATGCAAACTCAACTCAACTAGTGTTAAGAACCTACGAACCTAGCAATAGATTTCCTTATGGTGGAAGCACATTCTGCATCAAATGTACGAGTGTTAGGTATCTTGAAAGAGGCATTAATACTCATGATCCGTGTTCGGATGATTGATCATGTATTGTACGCTTTTAGTTTTGACTACACAACTTTGATGCAGTCCATGCATGTTTGAAGTCATGCTTGGTGCATGTTGGAGTATAATATTAAAATTGAGCTTTCAACTATCATATTAATAAGAATACTTGTGCATGGACTGCACGCAAAGCGACAAAGGGCTTGCACGGGCCGTTAGAGTACAAAATTTAAATTGGGCCTTCAAAGTTGAGTTAGTCCTATAGTGCATTTTGGACCTTGTAGAAGTGAGTGATAAAGTCCCATATTTGGTAAAATACAAAGTGAAAAAGCTACATAAAATGGTGAAAGTGAAACCCATCTAGCGAGGTTGACCTTTTAGTAGTAGAAGCCCTAGTCATTATATGTAGCCTAATATCAATATTTAACATGGTATCTGATCTAGTTTTGAGCCTGGCCTGCCCTGAATCCACGTGTAGGAGAAAAATATCTACATATGAGGGGAGTGTTGATTTTAAAGGCACCCAGTTATGCACGTGTCGAGCCCTACAATAAAGAAAATTGTCAGGCTTACACATGAGAGGGATGAGCTTATAATGGTAGGTATGAGCTGTAATTTTCCTATCGTCACCGCCTGACTTTCATTGCTTCTTTTGGGTACTATCGTACATCATAATGCTTGCATTTCCATTGAAGGTTCCGCTTCTAGATAAAAGTTTCCTTTAACATTGTTAAGATGCTACCTCCTTTAATTTTACAGATAAATCATATGATATAGTTACTAAAGTTCTTTCTTAGTCCATTTCAGGCAAAAGAAGACAAGGATAAACCTGGGCTTGAGGCTATGTTGCAGAAGGTTTTACAACTTTATGCTTCAAGAGTTCTCTCCAAACGTAGCTATGCAAAGAAGGGTAATTTTATTACCCATGCTATTTTCACATATAAATTCAATTGTAAATTGCGCCTAAGAAAACAATACAGTCTCGCATAACAAGTGCTCAAACCTTATTTGTATACTGCTTATGCTCTTGTGGTTCTAATTTTTCTTATGAGTAGGACACCTTAAATGGTAATTCTGTTCATGGTGCAGGGGGTAAAGTATTGAAGGCTGAGCAGTTTCTTGAGACGGTAATTAAAGGTATAAACTATCTACTGAAATATTGCACCTAAGGGTGGCAATTCGTTTGCGAGTCGTGTTGAAAGTTTTGTTTTATGGTAAATGGGTCAGCCGGAACAAACTTGATTATTAAACAAGTTGAGTTACACGACGCGAACATGACCCATTTATGAGGGGGTTGACACCACAAACATTGTCAACACGATTGATTAACTGATTTCAAAATTACATGACCTGACAAGTTTAAATAAATTTGTGGGATTGACTTGACATGACCCAAAATATTTGATCTATTTAATTTATTAAGGTCATTTTTGACACAATATGTTTGAAAATTTTATAATTTTATCCTTAAATGGGTTACACGGTAAACTAGTTACGCAGGTCAAACAGGTTCGATGCGAACACGACCCGATTAATTAAACGGGTTGGGTTACGTACGAACACGACATGAACATGATGAAGCTGAACCCAAACCCGCTTAAATTCGTGTCGAAACACCTGTCATGACCCAAATTACCGGCCCTAATTGCACCTCTAGGAAATACTCATTTAGTGTGAACTAAATGGCCTATGTTTCCAAGTCTGTGGAGCAAATTTTAAATTAACTCGTCTATTAGTAAATTTGTATCCTCTACATGTGCCCTTACAACATTGAAGTGTACCATGGTTTGTTTCATCGGTTAGACTCTACACAAAAGACGTGGTAGATCATCATTTGATTTAGACTAGTTTTTCTAGGTGGTCTCTTGAAAGTTAGCTTAAAATACCTCTATAATATGATTTGGCTTCACATTTTACGGAAATGTTGCTTGAAAATTTGACATTTATGTGCTCATCTGTTGCTTAATACGTACATTTCTTTGGCAGCTCCCGAGGAAGAATGGAATAGGCTTTTACTCAATGGAATGACCATTGGTAAAGGAGATGTCTCTCCGGATGAACTAAAAGCTGTACTCAAGAAAAGAATTGAGCGAGCCTTGATTCGAACGGTATGATACACCCTAGTCCTTCGATCTCATGTGTTTGAATTAGCTTATAGTGATACAGTCTGGTTTGTTAACTGAGTATAATTTTCTACTACGTGTTTGGTAACTCACAAATTAATTACAATATGTTTATATAAGCCCCCCAAAATAAGCCGAGTCCCAACTTCCCTTTTGCTATTATAATATGAAAAAATGAGAAAACAATTTTCTCGGCATTTGATTACAGTAGTTCTATCCAAACAATTAACTGAGGTTGTAAAGTTTGAACCATTGGCCCGCTGTCTCCCGAGGGACCTTATAAATTTCATTTTTATGCCAAAGGAATTGCCAAATTCTAACTTTGCAGTAACCGTTTCGTGCCTTTTCCGCATTTTTCCGCAGGAGGGAGGTTCATACGCGCAGCGAGTTCTCGTTGAGTATCTGAAAGGAATCGAAACTAGAGCAGAGGAAATTGTCCAAGCACTTCAGAACAAGCCAACCATTTCCACCTAACAACTGTGAGGACACATTTCTCTTTGGAATGTGATTTTCTTTAGATCCAATATGTTATAACAATTCATTGAATTCAATTTGTGTTTGTAAGCCCATAGCTGGAGAGGAGCTTCAATCCCCAAAGGTATATAAGAAATGATATGAGTGTAATGGAAATAATTATGGAGTTTCACAACTGCAATAGTAAGTCATCAGTTATTTATTTATGTACTCTCAAAAGGTAGATGTGAACCACTTACGGGAGTTGGTTCAGTTTGACTTGAGGTCTCGATTTCGATATCAAGACTTCCTGCTCCATTAAAATTGGATTCCGCGAGTTCATTTTCTATAACAAATCCACAACTCGAGGTTATGTCCATCTGAATCTCAAGTTACGATCCAAAATCTGAATTTCTACCTTCGCTTTGGCCCTAGAGCAAAGTTAACATTCACCTTACCTGGAATGAGCCTCAATTGGCCGAAAATATTGATTTTTTTTTTAGAGTTGGGCTTTGGTACAGGGCCAGACCGGAATGAGACCGACTGTCCTTCAAAAAGTAGATAAAAGACCGAACCAATTGAGGTTAGATTAAGCACAGAACTGGATCGAGATTGAATGTCTTTCAAGTGGACTGAAGATTGAACTTAATTGGAATAGGTTCATGATCCGAGTCAAAATGATTGCGAATGAAACATATGATAAGACCAAATGGGTTGATTTCATTTTTTTTTATTAAATACCTTTATATTAGAGCAAATAGATATAATTACAATTTAAGTGAACGAAGTTAATAATAATTAAGTATATTACACTAAATTCCTTAGAAAAAGTATATTAAACTAAATGTGATAAAAATATATAATTATTTATAGAATATTTTAAAATTAAATTAAAGTCCGAACCAAATAGCCATGAAATGAATGGACCGAGAACTGAACCAAATTGGTATGGGTCCGGGTCATCCCTTACCAGTCCGGTCTTCGGGCCATTGATTAGTGACCGGGTCGGTCCGGGTCGACCACTTTGTTTGAACAGCCAGCCTAGTATAAGAAAGACTCAAACAGGCCGTTCAAATAGGGCCCAACCAAACAACCAACGAACAAGCCTAAGCCCAATCGAACTCTGGCGGGAAAATCATCTCTATTTTCCCGCCAAGAAACCCTTCTCAGCCCCCAAATTGCTCAAGCTGCTACACAACCAAACCAGTCTCCGATCCCAAACCCTCTCTCTCCATCCATGGCTTCCGATTCTTCTCCGGCCGATTTCAACAACGGTAAGTCTCTCTCTCTCAATCTGTATCTGTATCTGCATCTGTATGTATATACCTCATTTTGTCTCATTCTGTAACCATTGTGAACCACAGGGCCTTCAACTCCCGATGACTCGTCCTCGGCTCCGATCGGCGACTCGGTGTCGTCTCCAGGAGTCTCCACTCGCAGCACGCGCCGCCGACGCGGCCGTTCCTCCACGCCCTCCGCTTACGCGACTCCACCGGCTCACCAGTCCCGATTCGCCTCCTCCGAAGCAACCCCGACTCCGTCGCGCGCCAACCGGAGGTCAGGCGGGCGTAGAGCCTCCGTCGCGACTCCGACTTCGACGGACGATGTTCCTCAGTCGTCGGAGGCCGGCGACGAGGCCGATGAGGCCGCGCCGACGTTCGTGTGGGGGACGAACATCAGCGTGCAAGACGTCAATGCGGCGATTCAGAGGTTTTTGAAGTATTTTCGAGACCGGTCGTCGGGGCTGGAAGGTGAGTACGCGGAAGGCAAGTATATGAGAGCGATTCAGCGGGTGATGGAGATGGAAGGAGAGTGGCTTGATGTTGATGCACACGATGTGTTTGATTATGATTCTGAGCTGTACACGAAGATGGTTCGGTATCCGCTTGAGGTTTTGGCGATTTTTGATATTGTTTTGATGGATATGGTGAGCAATCGCGATCCATTGTTTGAGAAGCACATTCAAGCTCGAATTTTCAATCTCAAGAGCTCAACGTCAATGAGAAATCTCAACCCTTCTGGTTAGTAATTTGGTATTAATTTTGTGAAAATTATGATATAATTCAAAGAAGATTGCTTATTGGTTTTGCTTTGATTAGACATTGAGAAGATGGTGTCGCTGAAGGGAATGATTATCAGGTGTAGCTCGATAATACCTGAGATCAGGGAAGCAATATTCAGGTGCCTTGTGTGTGGATTCTACACTGACCCTATTGTGGTGGAAAGAGGTAATTATTTGGAATGGGATGTTTACATGTTTGGTTATATTGGTTATGTAGTTGTAAATGAATCTCATTTCTTGCTCACTACATGTTTTTAGGGCGAATAAGTGAGCCTACAATATGTGGTATGCAAGAGTGTCTGGCCAAAAATTCAATGACAATGGTTCACAACCGATGCAGGTAATTGGAATTCTTGATTTTGGTTTATGCATCACTACTCCCAGCCTTGATATATAATCAATCTGTCAGAACTTAGGTAGCATTTATATTAATTTTTTGGTTGAATGAAAATCAACCATGGGAATGAGAATAGGATTCCCATTTTTCATATTTGTGTTATGACTTTTTCATGAAAATGGATTTGGTAATGAGTATCTCATTCCCATTTCCATTTCCATTTCCATTTCATAGTTTCGAATCCAAATGCTACTTTACTGGAATGAATTATATTAGAAGGAAATGTTTTCTTGGGTATTATGTTTTGTAGATAACTTGGTTCAAGTAGTTGCCAGTAAGTATGAAATCATTACCTAACTGCTTTGCTCCGAAACCAGGTTTGCTGATAAGCAGATTGTGAGGCTTCAGGAGACACCAGACGAGATCCCCGATGGAGGAACACCCCACACTGTCAGCTTGTTAATGCATGACAAGCTGGTGGATTGTGGAAAGCCAGGCGACAGAGTTGAGGTAAGACCATATGTTGATTCTGCAAAAGAGATGCAATTACAGTCCAGACCTTGATCTTATCTGATTAATGATTTTTTCTTATTCACCTGATACAAGTTGTTTTCCCCTCCAATAGGTCACTGGGATTTACAGGGCAATGAGTGTCAGAATTGGACCATCTCAGAGAACTGTGAAGTCACTATTTAAGGTATCTCCTTTTGTTTTCATTATTAGATTGACCATTTGAAGCTGTTCAATGATTTTGTTGTCGTAATGTTATTCTTTTTCTCTTCTTTTGATTGCAGACCTACATTGATTGTCTTCATATAAAGAAGACTGACAAGTCAAGAATGCAAGCAGAGGATCCCATGGAAATTGATAATGGCTCGGGTAGAAATGAGGATGATGTTCCTTTTGACTACCATGACAAGGTACTTGTAATTATTGATTGTATATTTCTTGTTATTTGAAGAATATAGAGTAGTCTTTATATCATCTGCTCTTGTCACATCCTTTGCAGGTGGAGCAACTAAAAGAGTTGTCAAAACAGCCTGATATTTATGATAAATTAACCAGATCGTTGGCTCCGAACATCTGGGAGCTGGATGATGTGAAGAAAGGCCTTCTTTGCCAGGTTCATTTTCTTTTTGATATCCTTGCTGTTTGTTGATATATTTTAAATTGTATTAGTTAGTCTCTCGTTTTGTTCTATGCTGATGCTTGGTGCTGATTTCTTTTGTTTGTAGCTTTTTGGTGGAAATGCTTTGAAGTTGCCATCTGGGGCTAGCTTCCGTGGTGACATCAATATACTTCTTGTTGGTGATCCCGGAACTAGTAAATCGCAACTACTCCAATATATTCACAAGCTCTCACCTCGTGGCATCTACACTAGTGGAAGGGGTAGTTCTGCTGTTGGATTGACTGCTTATGTGGCTAAGGATCCCGAAACAGGGGAAACTGTAAGATGCTACATACAACATTGTTTATTTCCTTATCCAGCTATCTTCTAGAACATGTGAACTTGTGTATAATTGTAATATTTTCAACATACTCAGGTTCTGGAGAGTGGAGCCCTAGTTTTAAGTGACAGAGGTATCTGCTGTATTGATGAATTTGACAAAATGTCGGACAATGCAAGGAGCATGTTGCATGAGGTTAGTCATGTCTGGAGTAATCTTAACTTTCACTTGGATTGTTTTGATGCAATTGTAAAAAGGATGTTTTCATGTATCTAGCCATTTGTTCAATGAAAAAACTGATGACATGCTCATCATTTGTCTTATAATTATAACCTTGTGATGATCCTTTTTTCTTTCTTCTATATGTACGCTTCACACCTGCTGATTGTAGCTTTTTTTACTTCTTTGTTTGTATTTTCAACTTACTCTCCCAGGTTATGGAGCAACAAACTGTGTCAATAGCAAAAGCAGGGATTATCGCTTCACTAAATGCTAGGACTTCTGTACTGGCTTGTGCAAATCCAAGTGGTTCGCGGTATAATCCTCGCCTGTCTGTCATCGACAACATACACCTTCCTCCTACTCTGTTATCTCGGTAAGGCTTTCGACTATCGCACGACCAACTGTCGATGCTCACACATTATGAATTTAAGAGACCATAACTACTCTAGAGGTTGACAATGTCAATATGAATATTTTAGATGCTCCACAAGATGCCACAATTGCTGCTCTGCTTGACTGAAGACATAATCATGTCATAAAAAGTTGCTCTAAACTAATAACCACAGTTTCAGCTGCCATTTTATTGACAAATTTAATTTTGACCAGAGTACATTAGTTTGATAACTAATCAAATTAATGCGATGGTTAACAGACCATTACCAAAATTGTTGACTCAAAACAACATTACCTATAAAGTTACTTTTTCTGGAACCATATTCTCATTATAATTACTTTGACAGGTTTGATCTGATTTACTTGATTCTTGACAAAGCTGATGAACAAACAGACCGACGCCTTGCCAAGCATATTGTTGCATTACACTTTGACAACCCTTCGGTATGGTGGACTCTTGCTCTTTTAATGAAGGACCAACCATTTTGATTCCCCATATTCACCAGTATGTTGCATCTCTATTTGCAGAGTGCAGAACAGGATGTGTTGGATATCGAAACATTAACTGCATATGTCAGCTACGCCCGAAAACATATTCACCCGCAATTATCTGATGAAGCCGCTGAAGAGTTGACTCGGGGGTATGTTGAGTTGAGGAGGAGAGGAAATTTCCCAGGCAGCAGCAAAAAGGTTAAGAGTTCTTACACCTTCACCATTTGGTTTTCTTCATGACATGTCTTTTTCTGAATTGTTGTGCTATTATATCGTTTCAAATTTCTGTATCCTCAAAGCGCAAATGGTCCTATGCTTAACTTTTGTAATACAGGTTATAACGGCAACACCAAGGCAGATTGAGAGTTTGATACGCCTTAGTGAAGCCCTTGCTCGAATTCGATTTTCAGAATGGGTATGTGAAACCTTCTTTGTATCTTAGCTTCATTCACTCGTTGCATCGCAAGTAGAGTCATCACTTTCACCTATCACGTACAGGTTGAAAAGCATGATGTAATAGAGGCATTTCGGCTCTTGGAAGTTGCAATGCAACAATCAGCAACAGATCACTCCACTGGTAATTTCACAACATTCTTCTACCCTTTTAGCTGACTTTATTCTATACACATACAAGCAAGATTTAGCACGAGCTCTTTCTTGTTTCAAGGAACCATTGACATGGATCTCATTACAACCGGAGTCTCATCAAGTGAGAGAATGAGAAGGGAAAATCTATTATCAGCAATTCGCAATATCATTATGGAGAAGATGCAACTCGGAGGACCATCAATGCGGTTATTGGAGGTAACAATTTTTGCTGCATTTAGAATTACAAAACTTGTGTCTAGCCTGACATGACAATTGACATCAACTAAACTTAACTACATTTGCTTAATTTGTTCATAGTTTGTGGAAGAACTGAAGAAGCAAAACTCTATTGGTGAAGTCCAGCTTCATGAGGTAGCTCTCTATTACTCAAGCCCAAACCTAGTCTCGGCTCGTTTACTTATACTTATCAACTATATTGATGGATGGTACTCTTCGTGTTATTTCAGATAAGAAATGCAGTGGCAAATCTTGCGACCGAGGGATTTGTAGTTGTTCATGGCGACAGTGTTAAGAGAGTGTGATTTGGGGATCGAGAACACAAGAAAAGTATGTTGTAGTTCATTGATGCAGTTGATCATATTCTGATATGGTGTTGAGCCAATATATGTTTCTTCTAGAGAAAATTGTTCATGCAGTTGGCTTCAGTTTTTCACTTGATATATATATGTTTTAAGTTCAACTCATTTTTGGCTAAATGTAGTGTTATATGTTAGTCAATATGGATTGTATTATGCTTGTAAATGGTCCAGGTATTGTGCTAATGTTTTCACGTAACATGTGCAAGACCAAGGATTGAGTTGACAATTTGAAACAGAACCCGCGGGTACTTGAAACTTGATTCATGTTTTTAGCGGGTTTGGTCAACTCAGATTAGAGTTAGTATATCAGGTTTTTGATGTTTTTGGTTGAAATGGACTTTGTCTATGCAACTAGGATTAGTAGTGGGTATTTTCAATCTAAACTCGAAAAGAATGACTTAAACGGTTGATAATAATAATATAGAGTATCAGGAATCTCAGTCAATATTAATTGGTTGAGAGTCTCAGCCAAGAGACAAAGAAAACGGATTCGGACGGGCCCTCCGCGCCCAAAAATTCATTGGAGCGGGTATGGGTGTAAATAGCTGATGTGGCTTCACCTTATTAGCAATGATTTAGGTGTTTGAGAATATTTATTTGGGTACATTTTTTTTTTGTTTTTGTTACAAGCCAGCAAGTGACAAGTGCTATGAGAGTAAAAAAGATTTGAAACCTAACAAACCTATATATTTTATGCTTAGTGTTCAATGTTGGAATAACAAAAATAAATAAATAAACCGAGAATAAATCAATGAGGCAGAATTTGATTTGTTGAAAACCAAGAGAGAGAATAAGAATAAGGTGAGAGAGTAGAGACCTACCATAAATGAATGAAATGATAAAATATCTGTGCTCTCATGAGTCATATTTTGTAGCATGTGTAGTGTAACATTACATAGGAAGCTTCCTCATTTTGTCTTCTACATCATATTGTATTTCAAAATATACATTTAAATGCTTGTCATCATCTACATAAATAAACTTTTTTTTTTCTTCTCATACCATTTTCCATAAAATGAAATATATACAACTATCATAATATCGAAACTGACAATTTAAATATGAATTCCTAAACTTTGATTTATTATTCTCTTATTCAAGTCATGTTAATCATGCCTAATCAATTTTTGAGTTAAACAAATTGGTGCAATTTGTACTAAAACTCCTAAACTTGCACTACTATGGGGTTGGGTAAGATCTTTCGAGCCTAAATATGAAAAGTGCGAGCTGAATTCCGAATTGTCAACTCTAACCCATGCAGTAAAGGTGACAATTTGGTTTCATAATTTTGTTCTTTTCAAAATTAGGTTGAAAAGATATAACCTAAACCCTACTAAAAAAGGTTTGAGTTTGTTGAAGTGGTAATGTTGTCAAATTAGATTGACGTGACAATTTTGTTGACGTAACACCACATGTCGTTTAATTTATCTAAATTTACTGATGAAACCGACTTGAAACAAAATTGTACATGTCACAACATCAATTTTGTCTAGTCTGGTTCCTCAATCACGTTAAATTGTATAATTAAGTGTCATGACAAAAAAGTCACATAAACTTAATTTGACGGCACCGTTTCAAATTAGACAAATTCAAAACAAAATACCGTAGTTAGAGAATCAAATTGGAACAAAATAAATAGTTGAAAAACAAACTGAAACATTTCACAAAAATAAATGTAGGATAAGGGTATATAAGAGAAAACCAGAGAAGTGGAGGGGCCAAAATGTAAAAAAACAGAAATGAATAAGGATAGAGAGACATAGTCAGGGCGTGTAAGCTCGTGGGCTCTGTGACGCTAAAGAACAAACTCGTTTGTGTGTTGATACTGAGATCGAGTCCTAGAGAGAGAGAGAGAGAGAGAGCGAAATCGAATTCCAGAGAGAGAAAGCGATCCAGAGAACCGTAGCGCAATCGAGATCGAGATCCAGAGAGAGAGATCGAACCATGGGAGACGGTTGTTGTCCTCCGATGGATCTGTTCCGGTCGGAGCCGATGCAATTGGTG